>BMAO01013602.1:23667-52587 GCA_019973975.1 Trichonephila clavata
GTGTGAAGCGAACGTGATAACCACTACACTACGGAACCAATGGCGGGGAATGATGGGAATAGTTCTGATAGATACTTTTTGATAGATTTCTAGCTTACGCTTATTTTTGAAACTAGACCTAGTTGATAGCCCTGAGAAGGAACTAAAGTGGACAATAAAAAACAAAATATCCCTCCACGTGCTCTCATCATAGAGAAACGAACCTCATTTTCATAACCATTGATCAAAAAGCAATCAATATACCAAATGGTTCAATCCGGGATCGAACCAGAGAACTCTCGCGTGTGAAGCGAACATGATAACCACTAAACTACGGAACCGATTCATGCGAAGCAAGAGAATAAATCTGATGGATACACTCTGATAGATTTCTAGCTTACACTTAGCTTAAAATTTCCCTTCACGTGTACTCTTCAGAGTGATACGAACCTCACTTTCACAACCACGGATTAAAAAGGAATCAATATACCAAATGGTTCCGTCCGGGATCGAACCGGAGACCTTTCACGTGTGAAGCGAACGTCATAACCACTAAACTACGGAACCGATGGCAGGGACTCAAGAGAATAAATCTCATGGATAAACTCTAATAAATTTCTAGCTTACGCTTTTCTTTGAAACAAGAGAACTAGGTTTCAGGCAAGAGAATGATCTATAGTGGAAAATAAAAAAACAAAATACCACACCACATGCACGCTTCATCGAGATCCAAGCCGCAATCTCTTAACCGGGAAATAAAACGAAATTAATATACCATATGGCTCCGTCTGGGATCGAACCGGAAAACTTTCGCGTGTAAAGCGAACGTGATAACCACTACACTAAGGAACCGATGGAGAGATCCCAGAGAATAAATCTGATGGATACACTCTGATAGATTTCTAGCTTAGAATTATTTTTTGAAACCAGACCTAGTTGATAAGAATCGAAAAGAACTAAAGTGGACAAAAAAAAATATCCCTTCATAAGCACTCTTCATAGAGATACGAAACTGTCTTTCATAACCATGGTTTAAAAGGAATCAATATACAAAATGGTAACGTCCGGGATCGAACCGGTGACCTTTCGCGTGTGAAGCGAACGTGATATCCACTACACTACGGAACCAATGACTCGGACGCAAGAGAATAAATCTCATGGATACACTCTGATGGATTTCTAGCTTACACTTATTTTTTTGAAACTAGACATAGTTGATACGCCTGAGAAAAAAATAAAGTAGACACTAAAAAACAAATATCCCTAAACGTGCACTCTTTATAGAGATACGAACCTCACTTTCATAATCATGGATTAAAAATGAATCCATTTACTAAATGGTACCGTCCGGGATCGAACCGCAGCCCTTTCGCGTGTGAAGCGACTGTGATAACAAATACACTACGGAACCGATGGCGGGGACGCAAGAGAATAAATCTCATGGATAAATTCTGATAGATTTCTAGCTCACGTTTATTTTTTGAAACAAGAACTAGATGACACACAGGCAAGAGAATGATCTAAGGTGGAAAATAAAAAAACAAAATACCTCACCACTTGCACACTTCATCGAGATCCAAGCCACAATTTCTTAACCGTGGAGTAAAACGAAATTATTATACCATATGGCTCCGTCTGAGATCGAACCAGAAACCTTTCGCGTGTAAAGCGAACGTGATAACCACTACCCCACGGAACCGATTGAGAGACCACCGAGAATAAATCTGATGGATACACTCTGAAAGATTTCTAGCTTACAAATATTTTTTGAAACCAGACCTAGTTGATACACCTGCGAAGGAACTAAAGTGGACAATAAAAAACAAAATATCTCTTCACGTTTACTCTTCGTAGAGATACGAACTTTTTTTTTCATAACCATGGACTAAAAAGGAATCAATATACCAAATAGTTCCGTCCGGGATCGAACCGGAAACCTTTCGCGTGTGAAGCGAACGTGATATCCACTACAGTACGGAATCGATTCCGGGGACGCAAGAGAATAAATCTCATGGATACACTCTGATAAATTTCAAGCTTACAATTATTTTTTGAAACTAGACCTAGTTGATAAGCCTGAGAAGGAACTAAAGTGGACAATAAAAAACAAAATATCCCTTCACGTGCACTCTTCATAGAGATACGAACCTCACTTTCACAATCGTTGATTAAAAAGTAATCAATCTACCAAATGGTTCCGTCCGGGATCGAAAAGGAGACCTCTCGCGTGTGACGCGAACGTGATAACCACTACACTACGGAACCGATGGCGGGGACGCAAGAGAATAAATCTGATAGATACACTCTGATAGATTTCCAGCTTACACTTATTTTTTGAAAATAGACGTAGTTGATACGTCTAAACAAGAACTAAAGTTGACAATAAAAAACAAAATATCTCTCCACGTGCACGCTGCATATCTATACGAACCTCACTTACATAACCATGGATTAAAAAGGAATAAATACCCCGAATAGTTCCGTCTGGGATGGAACCGGAAACCTTTCGCTTGTGAAGCGAACGTGATAACCAATACACTACGGAACCAATGGCTCGGAACGAAGAGAATAAATCTGATGGATACAATCTGATAGATTTCTACCTAACACTTATTTTTTCAAACTAGACCTACTTGATACGCCTGAGAAAGAACTAAAGTGGACAATAAAAAACAAAATATCCATCCACGTGCACTCTTCATAGAGATACGAACCTCATTTTCATAGCCATTGATCAAAAACGAATCAATATACCAAATGGTTCCATCCGGAATCGAACCGTAGACCTCTCGCGTGTGAAGCGAACGTGATAACCACTAAACTACGGAAGAGATGGCGGAGACGCAAGAGAATAAATCTCATGGATAAACTCTAATAGATTTCTAGCTTACGCTTATTTTTTGAAACAAGAACTAGATGACACAGGCAAGAGAATAATCTATGGTGGAAAATAAAAAAACAAAATACCTCCCCACGTGCAAGCTTCATCGAGATCCAAGCCGCAATTTCTTAACCGTGGAAAAAAACGAAATTATTGTACCAATTAGCTCCGTCTGGGATCGAACCGGAAAACTTCCGCATGCAAAGCGAACGTGATAACCACTACACTACGGAACCGATGGAGCGATCCCAGATAATAAATCTGATGGATACACTCTGATAGATTTCTAGCTTAAACTTATTTTTTGAAACTAGACCTAGTTGATACGCATCGAAAACAAATAAAGTGCACAAAAAAAAAATATCCCTTCATGTGCACTCTTCATAGAGATACGAAACTGTCTTTCATAACCATGGGTTAAAAAGGAATCAATTCACCAAATGGTTCCGTCTGGGATCGAACCGCAGCCCTTTCGCGTGTGAAGCGACTGTAATTACCACTACACTACGGAACCGATGGCGGGGTCGCAAGAGAATAAATCTGATGGATACACTCGGATAGATTTCTAGCTTACACTTATTTTTTGAAACTAGACCTAGTTGACACGCCTGAGAAGGAACTAAAGTAGACAATAAAAAACAAAATATCACTCCATGTGCACTCTTCATAGATATACGAACCTCTCTTTCATAACCATTGATCAAAAAGTAATCAATCTACCAAATGGTTCGGTCCGGGATCGAACCGGAGACCTCTCGCGTGTGAAGCGAACGTGATAACCACTACACTACGGAACCGATGGCGGGGACGCAAGAGAATAAATCTGTTGGATACACTCGTATAGATTTCTAGCTTACACTTATTTTTTGAAACTAGACCTAGTTAACACGCCTGAGAAGGAACTAAAGTAGAAAATAAAAAACAAAATATCCCTCCATGTGCACTCTTCATAGAGATACGAACCTCACTTTCATAACCATTGATTAAAAACGAATCAATATACCAAATGGTTCCGTCCGGATCGAACCGGAGACCTTTCGCGTGTGAAATGACCGTGATTACCACTACACTACGAAACGGAAGGCGAGGACGCAAGAGAATAAATCTGATGGATACACTCGGATAGATTTCTAGCTTACACATTTTTTTTTTTAAACTAGACCTAGTTGACACGCCTGAGAAGGAACTAAAGCAGAAAATAAAAAACAAAATATCCCTCCATGTGCACTCTTCATAGAGATACGAACCTCACTTTCATAACCATTGATTAAAAACGAATCAATATACCAAATGGTTCCGTCCGGGATCGAACCGGAGACCTTTCGCGTGTGAAATGACCGTGATTACCACTACACTACGAAACGGAAGGCGGGACGCAAGAGAATAAATCTGATGGATACACTCGGATAGATTTCTAGCTTACACTTTTTTTTTGAAACTAGACCTAGTTGACACGCCTGAGAAGGAACTAAAGCAGAAAATAAAAAACAAAATATCCCTCCATGTGCACTCTTCATAGAGATACGAACCTCACTTTCATAACCATTGATTAAAAACGAATCAATATACCAAATGGTTCCGTCCGGGATCGAACCGGAGACCTTTCGCGTGTGAAATGACCGTGATTACCACTACACTACGAAACGGAAGGCGGGGACGCAAGAGAATAAATCTGATGGATACACTTGGATAGATTTCTAGCTTACACACTTATTTTTTTAAACTAGACCTAGTTGACACGCCTGAGAAGGAACTAAAGCAGAAAATAAAAAACAAAATATCCCTCCATGTGCACTCTTCATAGAGATACGAACCTCACTTTCATAACCATTGATTAAAAACGAATCAATATACCAAATGGTTCCGTCCGGGATCGAACCGGAGACCTTTCGCGTGTGAAATGACCGTGATTACCACTACACTACGAAACGGAAGGCGGGGACGCAAGAGAATAAATCTGATGGATACACTCGGATAGATTTCTAGCTTACACTTATTTTTTGAAACTAGACCTAGTTGACACGCCTGAGAAGGAACTAAAGTAGAAAATAAAAAACAAAATATCCCTCCATGTGCACTCTTCATAGAGATACGAACCTCACTTTCATAACCATTGATTAAAAACGAATCAATATACCAAATGGTTCCGTCCGGGATCGAACCGGAGACCTTTCGCGTGTGAAATGACCGTGATTACCACTACACTACGAAACGGAAGGCGGGGACGCAAGAGAATAAATCTGATGGATACACTCGGATAGATTTCTAGCTTACACTTATTTTTTGAAACTAGACCTAGTTGACACGCCTGAGAAGGAACTAAAGTAGAAAATAAAAAACAAAATATCCCTCCATGTGCACTCTTCATAGAGATACGAACCTCACTTTCATAACCATTGATTAAAAACGAATCAATATACCAAATGGTTCCGTCCGGGATCGAACCGGAGACCTTTCGCGTGTGAAATGACCGTGATTACCACTACACTACGAAACGGAAGGCGGGGACGCAAGAGAATAAATCTGATGGATACACTCGGATAGATTTCTAGCTTACAGTTTTTTTTGAAACTAGACCTAGTTGACACGCCTGAGAAGGAACTAAAGTAGAAAATAAAAAACAAAATATCCTCCATGTGCACTCTTCATAGAATACGAACCTCACTTTCATAACCATTGATTAAAAACGAATCAATATACCAAATGGTTCCGTCCGGGATCGAACCGGAGACCTTTCGCGTGTGAAATGACCGTGATTACCACTACACTACGAAACGGAAGGCGGGGACGCAAGAGAATAAATCTGATGGATACACTCGGATAGATTTCTAGCTTACACTTATTTTTTGAAACTAGACCTAGTTGATACGCCTAAGAAGGAACTAAAGTGGACAATAAAGAACAAAATATCCCTCCACGTGCACTCTTCATAGAGATACGAACCTCACTTTCATAACCATTGATTAAAAAGGATTCAATGTACCAAATATTTCTGTCTGGGATCGAACCGGAGACCAATTAAAATTTTAAAAAAAGATAGTAAAATAATTAATAAAGTAAAGTAAAAAATATCAAAAAATCAAAAGTAAAAATTATCCAAAATATAAATAAATTGCAATAAGAACTGCAGCAAAAACCATTGGACTAATTCAGCAATACAAAAATAGTATGAAGAGGACTATATTAAATTATCTTAGTTCCCTAATATTGGGTTCATATAGCGCTGTCTCGATCCATTCCTTCTAACCCAGGAAATGTCCCGATACTCTAACCACTAGGCTACCTACCCGCGCTCCAATAAAAATGCAATGTGTGTTTGTTTAAAGCTACTAATATCCGAAACTACTGGAGTATTTTCTCTGAAAGTTTTGCATAAAGTTTTTCTTGAATCCGATTGAAATTCTTATCCATTTTTATTCCTTTGATACTTAATGGGGTCGATTCATCACTAGAGGGCGCTGCAATCGTGGCCATAATCGCGTGATTAACAACGTGCGATTTTGTAAACAAATAACAGTTGATCGTATGAAACTTGTGGTTGCGCGCTAACTTTCAAATTTGCAAACATTATTATTTTATACTCTTTAAATTCTTTTTAGTACTTTAAATATTTTTAATATATTTTCTAATACTTTAGTTTAAGAAAAGGGATTAAATATATATGTAGTTTTAGTTTATAGTATTAGATTTAAGTGTTTAGTTTATACTTCAATCCCTTGGCTTCGAATTTTTGTATACTTTTAGGCTTAGTAATTATTTTTTGTTAATGCCCGCCGCATTGTGATTTAAATAATTCTGCAGCGCTCTATTGAACAAATTGCTTCTGGAATATGAAGAAATCACTACTGTCACAAATAATGTTGTGGGCGAATTTTTCCGAGAAAAATTCGTGCAGACTGTAAATAGGGAGTGGTTCGCCGAAACAAAGAATTGTTTTGGCTAGTCAGCCAGAACGACCAGTTAATACTTCGGCTGTTGTGTGTGAATAGGAGGAGATATACTGCTAATGAAAAATTACTTATTTGTATTTCTAGACACTGATACTTGTGTCTGAGTGATGTGAAGACCTTTCAAGGTTTTTTAAGCAAATTATTTTTGCTATCTCTGGCATTTCAAATATTCTTTTTAAACAAATTTGCATTGCTCCTGAAGAATTGTCTTGCTGTTTGAGAGCATAAAATTCTGGAATCCCGATCAACGTAACAATAAAATTTTTACATTCTAAAATGAGTCATGTTTCAGAGCTGATAGATGCAAACATTCGTTTGCAAAGGTATTTATTAGCAAATTTATGACATTGATTGTATTCTTTTATATAGAAACTTCTTGTAATTATGAAAAAATAGCCTTTGAATTTAACTGTTATTTTCTAAAATTTATATAAAGTTTCCTTTTTGCTATTCTTGACAATCCATTTTAGTATTTTTGTTTGGATATCAAAGTTTTTAATAGTAATTATTGTTTTATTTTTTAAAATTGTATGGAAATATTTGTTTGGTTTACATCTATTGGTAGGGCCGGAACTACGTATGGGCTTAATGGGCTGCAGCCCAGGACCCCCCGGGTCTAGGGGCCCCCGTTACCCGTTGAAAATAACAAACAGAAAAAGATGCTTACAATTAAAATAGTAATAAAATAAAAAAAAAATAAATAAACCAGTGAAAAATACATTTAAAAAAAATAAAATATCCGAAATACTGTACCAGATTTATTTTTATTTTCGAGAGCAAGAGCACACTTTACTTTTGTTTTTCCGCCTTACTACCGAATACGAGGAAATTAATAATTAAAAGACAGAGGCTCTCTCTCATAGGACGGTGCCGATGAGCATCGAGCACTTATACAAACGTTGTGACACTTTTCTGTAGCCATTTATTTTTGTGCAATAGGTGCAATCAGGTTTTGGGTCCCACACCGGATCTTACTAAGGATTGAAAAACCATAACATAACATAGGCTTTGGGCCCACTAGAACCTTGGGGCCCCCGCAATGCGGGGTTGCAGGGGTGTACGTTACGCCACTGAAGTGAAAGGGAAAGGGACTTAGCCGAAGAAAACTGAGAAACGCAACAAGCAAATATTGATGAGGGAAATAATTAAATTAATATTAATGAGGGTTTTCGTGGAACCCAATTCCAAACACATACGTCGAAGAATATCTCTCAAAGTAATATTTAAAGTAGACCAACATGTTACAGGGACTTCATGTAAAAGCAATTAAAAAAGTATTTGCACATTTATATTATTTAAAAAAATTCTAATCTAATTTTGTTAATATAATTTACACACTCAAGTGTCACCTATCCATGCATTATATTTAATAACTGAGATATGTGCTTCCTTTTTTCCCCACGGTCGAAATCTATGTCTATTGACATAAAGTGCAATCGCATTACTTATTCTGAGTTTAATTTACTTTTATAGCCACTTACGTTGAGAAATATCTTTCACTTAAACACAATGTTCTGAAGGGCATAAAATTGTTTATAAATGTGTGAAAATCCCGCGTATTTTGCACGAGAGAGAATTTGAAACCTAAAATTTAGAAGCTGTTCTTGCTTAAATTTAGTTTTTAATACCAACTCTGTTAACATGTTCGTTTTCCTTGATTATAGGTGTTGTTTTCCACCAATGTAAAAAGGTGCATTTTCCATTAGAAAACTAATTAGCTTGCAAGACATTGTGCTAACTAACGAGTATAAAATTATCTCGTGGAACCCGAGATAGTAAACAATAGAATATTCACAATACAGTTTAAAGTTTAAACGTTTTATTATTTTTATTATTTTATAATAAAAGTTTAAAAAGTGTTGCAAAATAAAGTTATATATAAATAAAATTTTCAGTTTTAATGAATAGGGGGGGGGGTGATGAGCTTTAGATACTTGTAACTTATAAACTTCATAGAGAACGCGAATCCATTCTGCATACATATTTATTTCTTCTAGATTTCGTATTGTGACTCGTGGAACCCCTGAGTATGCCCTGTGGAACCCCAGGGTTCAATGGAATATAGTTTGAAGACCCCCTACTTTAGGATGTTCAACCCTCAATGTAATAGCGCCGAATGGGCAGTCCATTTGGAGAAAATAGCAATCGAAATTCATACTATACAATTCATTTTATACAATTATGTTTTAATCAGCTTCATCGATGCAGTGGCGTAGGTAATAGCGTACCTGCAATTTTTTGCAATCGGTCAGGGCTCGAGTCGCGGGATAGACTTGATTTTTTTTCAATTCATTTAATTATTATTACAATTAAATAATTTTGTTATCAAATATTTCATATAATTATAAAATAATTTTAATAATTAAATATCGTAAGCAATTTTAGATATTTAAAACTATTTTTTATCAAATTATAAAACTATTTGTAATTATTTTACTTTTTAAATTACAAAATACTAAAATATCATTTATGTAATATATTTTTATAATAAATATTATAATAATAAAGTAACATTATAACATATTTGTAAACTATAACATAAATGTTTATATAAATAAAGTAATTATTTTAGTTTTTAAAATATAAAATAATTAGATAAAATATTTAATAAGCCTTTTTAAATAAATTTAATTGTAAAAATAATTAAATGAATTGAAAAAAACAAAGCAAGTCGATCGTGCGACTCGAACTCTGACATACCGCGGGAAATGCCGGTGCACTACCACCTATGCCACTGCATCGCTGGAGCTGAAAAAAGCTTAATTGTTTTAAAGATAAGTAGGAATTTCGAAGTCTATTTTCTTGGAACTGATAGTCTATTCGGCGCTATTATATTTGCGGTTGAACACTCTAAAGTAATACTGCTATTACACAAAATCTCTTCCCCAAATGAATTTCCTTAGTCTCGTGCCCTCCCCTTGTTAGATAAACAGTTACAGGAGCAACTAAGAAAAGATACACAATATAATATTACCACAATGTCCTCAAACGTGTTATTGCAGTAGTACAGTATTTGGCTATAAGAGGTTTACCGAGGAAGTTTTTGGTTCTCCTCATGATGGTAATTTTACAGGTGTCCTATAAGTACTAGCAGATAGTTCGACTCATTCATTCGTGAACACATTGAACAATGAGAATTACGACCAAAATCGTTACTATCGTACTTATCAAAAACGATATATTAGCAAATAATCGAGACTATGGGCAAGCAAATCATTAAAACAATTACAACTCAAATAAGTAACGTTTACACAAAGTACTATTCAATTGTGATGGATTAAACGCCAAATTTGTCCCCCAATGACCAATTTGCTATTGTACTACGATACTGTTTTCGGGGAAAAGTGTATGAAAGATGTGTCTCATTGATAAAGATTAGTAGTCACGCTGGATTTTACTTATTTAATTATCTACAAGAATTTTTAGAAACAAATAGACTGCTATTGCACCATTTTAGAGGACAGTCATTTGAAAACGCTGCCAATATTTCCGGTCGATGTAATGTTGTGCGAGCTCTACTAAAAGAAAAAAATAAATTCGCTAATTATATATGTATCCTGTGCTGCACATTCTCTTAAACTGGTTGGTACAGAATCAGTTAAGGTTGAAACTGAAATAGTGAACTTCTTTGGTTTAGTGCAACAAATATATGTTTTCTTTTCTGCTTCGACTCGTAGGTGGGAACTTCTAAATCGTGAAATTAAACTGAAATTTACCTTAAAAAGTTTAAGTCAGATCAGACAGTCTTGTCACTACGATGCTGTTTAAGCCTTAAAAGATAATTATGGTAATAATATGAATACTCTTAAAACATTTAGTAAAAATGAAAAAATTGATTTTTGATAAAATACAGTAAATTTTTTTAATAAATTAACAAAATTCGAAACTGCCATTTAAATGATATTTTAGGAAGAAATTTTTGAAAGATTTAATTCAGTTAACAAAAAATTACAAACTCCTGGTTTGGACATCTGTGAAGGAAATAAGTTAATTATGTCAATAAAAATGTTTATAAGCAATGTACATGAATCAGATCAAAAACTAAAGGAGTATCAAGACGCAGCCAAAAAATTAAGTCCTACTCGTAGTGTAGAAACAGAATATAGTGATGTGAACAGATCTTTCAAAATTTGCAGTTAAATTGACAAAAAAAAAAAAGCTCTGTATGGGACAGAAAAGTTTAAAAGGGACACATTGTTTCGTTAGATAAGCTATCTCTTGATTTAAATAGAAGTCAAGTATATGTAGAATATAGTATTTAAATTTTTGATGTATTTGTAAGATCAATGTAAGGAGAACGTCGACCTGGAGAATGTATTCCCTATTCAGATAACGTAGACCAACATTTAGTAAATGAAGATGTTCAACTCAAAACTTATCTAAAACAAACTGAGCTGTCCTATACTTGTAGGGATATGTTAAATTTAATTTTTAAAAAGAAACTTGTTGACGTTTTTCCAAATTTGTATACCGTTTTAAAGATTTTTATAGCGTGTATTCTCTAAAATGTCCTATAGAGAATTAATATAGAATAAGAATGACTAATACTAGACTTACTTATTTATCACTTCTTTCTTTTAATACTGATTTCCCTAAAGGCTTGAAATGGGATGAGCAAATAAAAAAATTTGCAGCACAAAAGTGTAGAAAAGTTTTTTTTTTTTTTTTTTGTAAATTATGTTATTGTTTATAACGAATTTAAATTGTTTGAAATAAAAACCTTAAAAGAGAGTTTCGTTCATTTAAAATTGCTCCTCACACAAATTTTTTTTAGAAAAATGAAAAATTTTTTAATTATTTAGGGGGCCCCCAAAGGTCAATGTACGGCCCTGTCTATTGGACAATTTATATGCAATTCAATAACTCTTAAGAAATAATTTGTAATAAAGAATGATCCAATAAATTTAATCATTATTTCCAAAAATTATGTATATTAACCTGATTCCTTTCTATAACTTAATAGTATAAGAGTATTTTCTTTTTTTAACTTTGAAGACATTCTAAAGAGAAATCTCTAAAAGAAATTTCAAACCTTTGTAAATGATAATTACTAAGTAAAGTCAGACAATCAAAGTTAGCAAATGTGGTATTTCATTATAGATTCATCATAAGATCTTACTATGTCTTGAGAACTTTTATAGAACAGTTGTTTAAAAAATCAGTATACAATAACAATGTTTCAATTTTATATATCCATATTAATGCAAATAAAGATTGAAACTTACCAAAAAAAGTACTCTTTTGGAATACATCTTAGAAAAAAAATACTCTTCATAAGTACATAATGAAGCAATGTCACTGATAGTCTTTCAATAGAATATGAAAAATGCATTTTTAAAATTGCAATGAATTTCTTGGTTAAAAAAATAGAATTTTCACATGCTTCACTTGTATTATAATCGTGTAATATTAAAATTAAATGTTGATAAATGATGCATGTTAAATAATTGTAATTACTAAAATAAACTAGCTAACAAAAATTTTGTATGCTCCTATATGTTAAAATTTTCAGAAAATAATTTAGCATGTTTCAAACAATTTCTAAAATTTTTCCTATATTATAGTATGATTCATTTTTTTTCCCCAAGGAGACAATTTATAAAAATTAAATACAAACATTTGTAGGTGATAATTACTAAGACTAAAAGTGCTAAATGTTTGTATTTTATAAAATATCTTTAAAAGCTTCACAATGTATTGGTACAAATCATACCATTCTAAGGCCCTAAACCAATGCCCTAAACATTTCAAAAATAATTTTTTGACATTTTCTTGTGGCCCATATCATTGAGAAGCTTGCCACCAAAATAAATTATTAAAGATTAAAATCATTATTAAACATCAACAAGTTACCAAAGTTTATCCTGAATAAACGGAGTTCCATTCTAATCAAAATGAGTAAGATAATTAACTAATTATATCATTAGTTTACCAGGAAAATCCTAAATTTCAAGAAACTTTTCAGTTTTCCAAATTACACTTGAGCAAAATATTAAATTACTTCGAGGTTTTTCAAAGAAATGCTAAATCAGTACTCATACCATTCCAAAATTTGGAACTTGTGTATTAAACTGCCAAATAATTTTGCCAAGCAAAAACACATCAAGAACTTTAAAAAATTATACTTTTATTATTACTGCGTTCAAAAATGAGCTGGAACAGTTCCAGTTAATGACTGTATATTGCAACAACATCCAACAGAATCAAATGTCTATACATAAAGCCATATTTGGTTTCATGATCCTAATTCTCAATAAATATACTTTTGATCCAAGTACTCTTCTTAATATCTGTAAGTAACTCAATGCAACAAATTTATTCAGGACTTATAAGTAGGATAATATCAATATTCATGAGTCTTTTAGACTTTTATATTAATGTAAAAATAAATCTAATGATATAAAGCAAATCTAATCTACAATTATAAATCTTCTACAAATTGTGCAAATACCTTTAAATGCTTATTTGTAATACATAGTAAAAGAAATTGTACATCTGTGTGATAGGTTTATACCACAGTCAAACTCTGAAAAACATGTTGTGTGCTAATAGACACCACACAAATATATTACAATTATTATTTATTTATTTTTTTAAAAAGAATTGGGGATTCAAAAATGCCTTTTTTATTTTGATCATGTAAGAGTGAGCAGGACTTTTATATTCAATAAATGGACATAAACATATTCTATTATTTACAGATTTTAATTAAAAAAATTTAATGAATTAATTTATTATCATATTTGGAATTTAATTCTCGATCAATGATATCTTTAACCTAAAATAGCACAGCCAGTAAAGACTTTCAAAATGTTGCATAATTTTTTTACATGTAATTTTACAAATGGTAAATGATAATTTTGACTTCTAATGTTTAAAAATGGTACATGATTAATCATCAAGTATAAACATTAACGAAGCTGTAGTAAATTAAAATATTTTTCCATTTCTATTGTGAATGCTTCTCAAAAATGTTTTTTCTTTTTCCCTGTAATATTCTAAAATTATTAAAAACAACAAGTTTTTTATTTATATGTATGTATACTTATTTTTGATACAACATGTATATTTACATATCAGATTTTTGTGTTCTAATTTCTTAGATAATTAAATACTGAAGTACCTCTGTTAACTACTGTAAAGATGTGTAAAATAAGTAAAATTTAGATTAACCAAACATATGTTCTATAATGTGTGTGTTGGACATACCTGTCCTTAATTTTACCAAAAACATATCAATGGCTTGCAAAATATTATTTTGGGGGGACATTAAGGTATTTTCAATATTTAAAACATAGAATACACTAAAAAATCTCTTGCAATGCATTTATTTTTCTGCACAATATCCTTCTGCTTCTATTCTGTTTTGTGAAAGGCAAGCTTATCCAGGAAGGAATGGAAAGTGCTGGCCTTAATCAGAATGTAACGTTTGTTATCCCTGTATTAAAAGAATTTTTTTACATAATTATGCATGTATATGTAATTACTCATGAATTTTAAGCTTATAAAGTGTATGTTAAATAAAAATAACGTGAAATTTAAAATGTCAGTTGTAATATAGTAAAATTGATATTTAGAAATTTTCTTTTATATCGTAACTGTTTTTTTTAATATTAGGAAAAGTTAATGCAATCAGTATTTTAAGAATATAGATAGATACTTGCTTCTCAATTTCTATATAATCATGCTCTTTAGTATCTAACTGATTTATTCCCTGATTTCTGGAAAAATAGTGGAATATGAATCTCACAAATTATTAAAATATATTGTATGTTCTTCACCATACAGCATTATACATTTATGGATGCATATTTTTAAAGTACATATGAACTTCATTGGTTTACTTGTATTTGTAAGTGTATTGTTCTGAAAATTACAAAACAATTGCTATGCTCAGCCAATTGTCTCAAATTCTTATCTATCTTACTTGTTAAATTAGTGAAAATAATTATATAAAGAGATAAAAGAAAAAAATGTAGGTGAGTTCAACTGCGTACTTATTCATCAGTTAGAAAATCAGAATAGGTCCCAGAAGCAGAGGCGGATAAAGGTAGTTGGGAGCCCTCTGGGCTGAAGAGTCAAAAAACTTAAATAGTGAAAAAATTCGCTGACTTTAAGTTCTAAAATTAAAATGTATAGCTAATAAAAAAAATTAACGGCTCAAAAAAATTAAACTTTATTTTAAAGAATTAAAAAAAAGCCTTACTTAAAATCTTAAAATTTTGCTATATAACTTTTCGTCTTGATTTTTATTGGGCAAATTCATCGATTATTTTTGCAGTATCTATTTGGTCCAAAATATCTTGTTCTATATATAATATGGCCATGCTGTTCAGTTTTCTTCTCCCATACTACTTCTTAAATAATTTTTAACGCGCTTTAAAACCGAAAAAGGTCTCTCACCGGATGCATTTGATATTGGTATAGTTAAAAATATTTTTATAAAAGTATCTCTACATTAGGGAAAGTCGAGACCATTTCTTTTGCAACTTGATAAATTTCTATTGGAGTGTTCATAGTATCTTTGTTTTCTTTTAAAAATAGCAAAAACTGATCCAATTCATCGTCAAAATTAAACGATTCAATATCGTCTTTGTAAATAACCTTTAATTTTTGTACGAATTTCTTCTTAATTTCAGGTAACCTCTCGTCAAATAATACAAAAAAGTGTTCTATAACAGTTTCATATATTCCAGCTCTTCGGGATAGTTCTGCACTTGTCCTATCGCATATGACATAGAATGAGTTGACCAAGAAATTTTCCCTCTTTTCAAATTCATGATCTTCTTTAGTTTCACCGAAAATAATTTTTCTTTTTCGCTGCCTGCAAGCTTGTCCAGCTTTCTTTTCAAATGAGAGCCCTGATAAAGCAGTTGCTTCTTGTTCTACTTTTCCAAATTCATTCCTGAAATTTTGTATATATTTTTCTAAAGATTTCAGTAGATTAGATCATTTTAATAGCTCACACCTAACTGGTTGTAATGTTTTGCTAGTAGCACTCACCCTCTGGAGTATGGTATCCCAAATCACGGTCATTAGGGAAGTTTCATACTTGCCCATCTGTTTCAAAAGAGAAGTTGCCTCCAGTATTGTGATCTTTTTCTCCTCATTTGTATCACGGATTTCAGCCAGAGCCTCTTCATGTGTGTTTAACCAAGTCTTAGAGTTCGTACGGCATCTGCTCTTGCTGACCATCGTGTATCTGAAACTTTTTTCACAGGTATTGCATTTTTACTCCTTTCCAGATTTTTATTTAAAATTCTCCAGCGATGGGTTGACACAGAAAAAAAATTGAATAATTTCTGTACAAGCATAAAATATTTAATTGCATCACTACAACTTTCTGCTGCTAAATTTCCTACTAAATTTAAAGAATAACTGGCACAAGGAATATAAACTGCGCTTGGACTGTGTTCTTTAATACGTGCCTGCAGACCTGAGTACCACCCGGACATATTAGACGCATTATCAAATGATTGCCCTCTGCAATTTTTAATATCCAGTCCAAATTGAGCTAAAACTTCTAATACTTGTTGTTTCAAATATGAAGAAGTATGTCCTTCTATGAGTAAAAACTGCAGAAATCTTTCTTTTATTTCACCAGTAGATGAGACATGTCTTACGACAAATGTTAGTTGATCAACATGTGAAAAGTCGGGTGTAGAGTCAATTACGATACTATAATACTTCGCATTCTTAATCTCATTAATTATATGGGCTTTTACTTGCTTCCCAATAATGCTTATAAATTCGTAGCAAATTTGGTGGGACGGGTGGCTAACATTGCCTCGTCTTCGATTGGCGTATTTTTGAAGGTGCAACTTCAAAAACTCATCGTATTCACTAAGATAATCCAGGCAAGTTAAATAATTTCCTTTTCTTGTAGACTCCTGACCTTAATCGTGTCCTCTGAATGCTACCCCTAAACGGCTCAAAAGTTTTATTGTTGATATTATTCTCTTCAAGACTTTCCTCCAATAAAGCTCTTCATGTTTTCTTTTCTGTAATTGCTGACTATCAATTCTATTAAATTTAGATGACCTTTTATACAAAGTGCACATAGTTAATATATGTTCTTTTGATATTTCGTGGCCGGACAGAGTTGCCGTAATTATTTTCCAGTTTTGAAAACCAGTTAGTAATTTAGATGATGTCGCAGAAAACAGTTTACAAGGATAGCAATAAACAGCTTTGCTTGTTTCGGAAAATATTAGCCAATTTCTTTCTTCTTTCACTCCATTTATTTTCTTCCTATAAAAATGATCATAAGAAAGTCCCCTGTAATACACTTGATCTCTGTCTTTATAAACAGATTTCAATGTTTCAATATTACCGATGTTATTCGGCTTCTTTCTAATGATATAGTCAATCATTAAATCTGTTAATGTGGTAGGCCATAGAGCTATATCATTTAGTATCTCAACATCAAGATCGATAATTCTTTCTGGTCTATCTTTATCTTCTTCACTTTCCTTATCACAATTTGACTCATTATTGCTTCGAGCTTCTTCATTGTCCTTTTTTTCATTGTCGTCTCCTTTATTTTGTTCATTGTCAGTGGGAATAATGGGTCTCACTTCACTTGTACTTATTTCTGGAAAAATATTGGAGGTTGACGTCCATTGGGGATTATCCGTGGTAAATGACGAGGGCATTGAAGAAGTGGCGTCTAAAAATTTATGCAGTGCATTTTTCTGACTTTCAGCAATTTCCAGCTTTCGTTTAAATTTTTTTTTCTTTTTTCCGCTCCACTTTGATAACGCTTCATGCTTCTGCCCTGAAAAGTTTGAAAATTCTGTACTTGTTTTTCGGAAATTAAGCGTGTGAGACCACATATGCAACAAATTTTTTTATACCCGATAAACTACAAGCATCTTATATTAATATTATAAAACGAAACGAAACGCACCACACAAAACCGAACTCGAATATTAAGCGCAGACAGGAATTTACAAACTTCGGTAATATCAGGGATGATCAGCGAGTTTAGCACAAATGGGCATTTTCTGCTTTGCTTGCAGAAAGCCTCATGTCTGGCCGAGGGACGATTTCCGATTCCGAGTCAGATAATTTATTTATCTGTAGCAGTGTGGAAGGAATTTGAATGCTTGAAAATAAAGTTATAAATTTTGAATTAATAAATAAATATATTCTTCTTTAATTGAATCTAAAGTTTTCAAGCTTGTTAAAGTTTTCTTCTTATTATTGCAAACTGTAAATTTTTTCATGAAATATTTTGATAATTCAAATAATAATCCTTAAGCATTTAATTTTTTTTTCCAAACTCTTAAAATTACATTTCATCTTTTTTCGAATTTTCTGATAAAATTATGAAATTTCTGATTTAATGCACATATATTTTGTTTAATTCTTTTATTCTTTACAGAAATCATAATTTAATTTCTAGAACAAAACGTACCTCAGCTTCCGGATTATTTATAATCAAAATTATTAAAATATCTCAACCAGAAGTAAGCTTTCAAAAATTCTGTTTTCTTTTAAAAACTGGAAAAACAATTATAATACTCTTGATTTTTCCAAAGTTTCCTCTTAAAATTTCTAAATATAAGTTAATAAAACATTAACTGAATGCAAATGTTTTTTACACATTCTAGTTTAGTATTATTACTATACTTGTTTTTTTTTTTCAAAAATCTTAATACTTTGTGACTAAACAGAACAATGAAACATTTCCAAAATAATTTGAAATTTCTAAGATAACTCAAAACTGTTTGACAAACGCCACAATATCACAAAAGAAATCAACAATTTTTTAACTAAATTTATATCTTAATTACATTCAAAGTTCCCTATCTCAAAATTAAACAATCTTACTACATATTGAATAGCTTTTCACATTTCTATTTTGTTTGAAATCCCTCTCTTATCTACTTTATAAATTGTGTTTATCATATTTTTATTTCTGTAATACATTTTGCTACCACTTTAAATAGTTTTAAACTAGGAGAAATTAAAAAATATTACCTATATTTTTCAACATTTATTATTGTTCTGTAAAAATAAACATTTCATTAAATGCTTTTTATAAGAAATTTCTGCCATAGTTTTGGCATTGTTGCCTTTTTTAAAGATTTTAAGATATCCGAACACGTTCAGAGTACCTTTTAACATAATAGCATACTAAAAGATTATAAATGCTCTTTTATGGCTCAATACCAATAAATATTACTATATTTAACTATCAATATTTAAAATAAATTACCTGAATTTTACAAAAAATTACAATTATAAGGAAAATGTTAGCAATATTTTTGAAAAACTTCAAAGCAGTTAGAGAAAAAAAGTAATAAACATATATTAGTAAAATTATTACTAAAACAAATTAGATGCATTTATCTAGAAAATGTACTAAAATTTATATTTTTTATTAAAATTTGAAAATTTTAGAGCTGATTGAGTAAACATTATAAGAAATGTTACACTTTTTATGAGACCATTATTTAAATAACAAGCCATAACTCAAAACGTATTCATACAATAAGAAATATTTTAGTGCATTCTCTAGAAAAATAACATAAATATCAGGTTCAAAAAGTTTTATAGAAATACATTCGCGTAAAAATTTGAGTTATCAGACTCGCCATGATAGATTTTGAGCAATTTAAATGCCCACTTCTGGTAGATCAAAAACCCATTTCCGGTTTTTCTAACTTAATAAATTTGATTGTAACCTGGCCTCTAGGTGGCGTAGAAACAAAGCAAAGTATGTTTCGTAAAATCAAAAGATAGCTCTATTCAATAAAATAAAAAATAAAAATATCTGTCTTGACTGAATTTGGTCATCTTCAAAGTGTTCGAATACCTTAAATATATTTATAGATGAATTTTTTGATTAAATTTATTATAAGCATACAGAATGTTATACAATATTTTAAATAAAGTATGCATTTTAAAGTTATTATACGATTTTATGTATTTTTATATTTAGTTATACACATATTTAATTATTAGATTGCATTGAATATCCTTTCAAATCGTCTGGACAAAAGATCTTAATCAAAAAAGTATCGCGAGCAAATCACTCTTAAAATGGTAATAAATACAGAAAGAAAAAAAGAATTTATGCTTTTCAAATTTAATCTTACAAAATAATGGTTCTCTTAGCAGTTTTAAAGTATATTAGAAAAATTACGGGCTTATTTCACAGTTACCTCAACAAATAGAAAGAAAAGTGTATTTTTAAGTAAACTAAATATACTTTTTTTTTTTTTTGAAAATTCTTTTGACAGTTTGAATCAATTTTAATTAAATCTTTAGAAATTATAGATTGGCTCATATATTACTAAACAAAATTATAGTAATACGTTAGGAGTACAGACAAACAATCAATTTTGAGTTATTGTTAGGATTCTTTTAAGTATGGTAAATAATTATTGGATGTACTCAAAATCTCATTAATGTTTTGTATTTTAAATGAACTACTATCGCTTTTTATAACTGACTCAAGAAATTATTTTTATACGAGAGGCAAATAATATTTTTCTGTTTAAATAACAATGCCATTCGAAAATGTTTTAAGAATTCTAGAATATGCGAATATCTTAAAAACAGGTTGTATGTGTGGGATCAATGTTTTTATTATAGATTTTCATCAATGTTTTTGTTAGTATAAATTAATCTTATAAAATTTCATATAAGTATTTTAGAAAAATTTAAATTATAAAAATTATTCCAAAAGGTGATTTTTCTTTCTTTTTTTTACTATCGGCAGCCTCATGTTTAACAATGTTAATCGAAAATGTTTTAAGAATTCTAAAATATTATAAAAAACTGATGACAGTTATTTATATTTATGTATGTAAAATGAAAAATAAATAAATAAATAAAATAGTAATGACACAAATGCGACAAAATATTTTTTTCACTTTATCTTACGCAATGATTAAAATACCTGCGCATCAAATCTTAAAAATCTAAAGGCGAATTTGAAAATGAAAATATAGTTACCTTTTTTTGTTGTGTAAACACGGTTTTCCGAATTGTCTGTATAAGCTCTGGAACCTAAAAGAAATAAGTTCGGAAGTCAAATTGATGCAAAATTTCCTCAGTTTTCTTCTAGAAGGGGTCTTTTTCTCAGGGTCATTCTGTCCCATTCTTTTTATTCGTCCTTAAGCCTGTCATCTTGATCGTACTTTTGTCCAATATGCCGAAATTCTTCGTTAACGCACCCCCTCCCCCTTCTCCCAGAGGACCAACGTGGAGAACTCATTGATACTCCTTAAAAAAATAATTAACTGTAGACTTGGAAGGTCTGTCTGGCGCTAATAGTCCTATCTTTTCTCGGAATGGGAAGCAGTTATCCAGCCCTTACTCAACATGAATGCACATTCAGTCTTTTGGTTGTTACAGAAATAAAAGTGAACAGGGATAAATAAAATATAAGGGCCAAGCCTTCCTGTAACTTCTTAGTTCAACGTTTATTGCAGTCAATCAATCAATAGACGAAGGGGTTATTGTCCTTTACAAGCAAATGACATTCTGAATGGATTTTTTCTATCTTAAGTATTATCTGTATTTCACTTCAAACGATCTTTCTGTCGATCCGCTTTGAATGAGAAGTTTTTCCTACATTCGAAGATCACACCACTCCTTGTCTTCTCATTATTTTGAGTAATTTTACCACCTTTTAAACTTTTCTTATTGCGTTTCCTGAGATTCAGAATTCACACGGAAAATTTATATCGTTCTAAGCCAGTGACATACTATTTTATTAACGTAAAATAGCTGATAAAATGTTATCAATGGTAAAAGACCATTAATAACATTTTACGACTGTTTGCTTACACATGTCAGGGGCCCCTGTAGCCTGTAGCTAGGAGTTTTTATTTTAGATGGCGTAATATCGCCTATACAACGTAATGTGTGTTTTTTATGTCAGAAAGTATTTGGTTTTACTTCATGACAGTAAACTAACTTTTTTAAATCTATTATTTTCCATATGCTCGCGCCCAGCTCGCAGGATTAACACGACCCCCCCCCCCCGTGGGGGCGTGTCCCACAGTTTGAGAAATGCTGCTCTACATTTTTTTCGAAAAATCTCTTTCATCTAATTCACTATTTGATTTCTTCATCAATTTAGAGAAATTTCAATCTCACTTAAATATTTCACTCTTTCTGTCATGCTGACTGAAATAAAACTGATGCTAAATTTACAAAATACTTCAATCCAGCGCTGGATTACTCATTAGGTGGAGTAGGCAATTGCCTATGGGCCCCGAGTTTTTTAGCGGCCCACAAAAGCGCGTTCTGTTTTTTATTAGTGCTCCAAAACAGGCTAAAAGCCCCAAGAACTCGACTGCCTAGGGGCCTCCATGTCGTTTAATCCGACATTGCTTCGATCTTTTCCCCACATTCTCAAAATATAAACCAGATTACAATATATCACGAACCTTCAAACACTAAATTCTTTCGAAAGAACTAAACATTGGTAGTTGTTTATAGTCTAGGATCTGGGATCATTATTACAAAAAAAGAAATCTGGAATCAAATTTTTAAAAACTTGGAACCGAAAACATACATTAAAGACCAAAGTTCAAAAAACATGTTTAAAAAAACGGATTTTAACCGCAATTATATGTAATATATGAGGGCAACACTAATTGATATACGATTCAAATCGTGGGTAATCATTGGGTTTGCAATATCAGTACAAGATTTATTGTTGCATGTTGAACTTATAACTTATAAGTGAAGTCTATCATCTTGGGGCCCCTGACGGCCGTCAGATCCGCCAGGCGCTTATAATCCGCCTCTTCCCAGAAGTAGTACCCTGGTTTGTTTTTCGTGTCTGCAAATTTGAAATGCTTTGAAGTCGACACATTTGTCAACATACAGTACAATAAAAAGTTCAAATGACTGCAGCATAGAAAATGTATACAGTTAGGAAATGAAATAAACGAAGTTATAATGATATTTCTATAAATTAAAAAGTATTTTATATTGCTACTAAATGGATGGCAAAATTTAAGATTGAGATCTTATTCCAAAAAAATTTAACAGAACAAATTTCTTTATTAAGACAGTTCAGTTTCAAATTTTTGTCCATAGTGCTTATAAAATTGTCGAAAATAATCTTAAAGTAACAAAAACAAGTATTATAAAAAAACATAAGTCAATTCATTCTTAGGTAAGAAAAATTTTATTTTAGTTACTTTTTGTCAAATAATTACGATTAATATAAATATGTGTATGGATATGACAGAATCACAACATTAAGTGGCAATTAATTTTTTATTAATTATCATTAAAGTATTGCATTGCTATCCAAAACAAATGTGTTTCAAATTTCAGTTCAACTGAATGTTAAAAAAAACCTTTTCAATTTTGGACATAAGTCGCCAAAGTGGTCGCTATGTCACCAAAAATGATGCCAACATGGAGGTATTTATAATTCTTAGAATAAGTTGTTTTAATCAATTAATTTTTATTAATTAAATTACTGTATTGTCAACCAAAATGATCATGTATATAAAATTTTAGCTCAATCGAGTGCTTTAAAATGTATTTTACTAACGATTGAAAATTTGAACAAGATAAATAAATATCGAGAGAGTGTGAACAAATAGTAAGAATTAAAAAAAAACGTAAGTAATCAACTACATACTTAATAAATACAGAGAATTCAGAATAGATGACAGAAGTGGTATCCTGATCTGTGTATGTATGCAAAATCAAAATTCTTCGAATTCGAAATGCTCAGAAAATATTTCAGACTCTTTTTAAAACTTTAAAAATCGTTAGCGTATTTGATAAAAACAAAAAAAAATATTGAAAATGAAATAATTAAAAAGTACACACATTTCAATCGAAATTTCTTTTGGAACACCTTTTTTCATTTTTTTTTATAATAGATGCAAATCCGAAAATTCCGCCAAAATACTCAGTGGAATCAAACACGTGGCTATTTGTTTTGTATACTATCACGTGATTATGACGTCAGGTGAATCCAGTCCATTAGGATCATTTTTTTAATGATTATTTTTTTAACAACTAAAATTTTTTTTCCTAGGTTTGGCAACACTCGGATAGTATTATCTCCAGGGATGTTTATGATTTTGCTTTCAAATTACAACTTACTTTTTCAGTAATTTTACGCAGAGTTTATTTATTTCTTTAGTAATATTATTTATTACAATTATTATTACTAATCAAAATATCTCACTGATACAGGTAGTTTAGCTTTTCATACTGCAATTAACGTGAGTAATGTATTTCTGTTTTCATTATCTGCTTTCCATAGAATGAAATTAATATTATGAATATTAGAAATGCCTATGGACAAGTTCTACTTTGTAAACAACAACATTGAGTAATACCCTCCGGAACTTCCGGTTTAATGTTGATCTATGGGAAAACATCGAAATTCAACTGAGTTTTTCAAAGTTCTAATGCAAGTTTTTGAAAAAAATTTTGAACTATATGGATAGTAGATGATCTGCAGATTTCCCACTCGGAATTTCATATTATTTCTTTCAGTATCTTTTCTAAAATACCTTTTTTAATTTTTTATCTCACTAGAGCAAGGCTGCCACAATTGCTTGCTTATCGCGTTTTTTGGCGATGTTTGGAATATGTAAATAGTGTAAGTGTATTAAGTAATTAGTGTTATTTTGCGTATTGGATTTTGTTTTATCGTTTATAATTTACGTTATCATATCACAAGATTTATTATAATAATTGTATTTGTCTATTTGAATCGTTTGTTTTTTTCTTGGTTACGAAAACAAATAGTAATTAAATACTTCGGAATTTTTTTTAATTATTTGTTTTTGTATAAATGTTATATTCATTAAGATATTGCATGTACTTGCCGCCATTTTTTTTTCGACATATTAATTTTTTATAGTTATTGGATTAAATTTCTTCCATATTCATTTGAAGAAGAGTAATTATAAATATGTGTAAAATACTTTTTATTATTTATAATTACTTTTTGACTAATTTAAGATTAATTAGTTATTTAAATTCTGATATGTATGTACGTATTCCATTTGTAACATCTACTGACAAAGTTTTCCATTGTCAATTTATTGAATTTGATGAAAATTACTGGAATTTGAAAAATCACTTCTTGTTCGCTTTTTACAAACATATTTTTTGCCAGAAATTTTAGATTAATTTCTGTATTTTGTATATTTGGAAATTATTAGAAAATAACAAATCATGTTATTTTATCTATTTTCATATAAAATAACTTGTTCTTGAAAATATATTTTAATATTATTAGGATATCCAGGTTTTTAGCATTGTTTATTATTTTATTTTACATTGTATGGAAATATTTGTTTGGCTTACATATGTTATATTTTAAAAAATATTTATTACTTAGCATGTGTTTGAAAATGCTACTATCTTTGAACAATGTTTCAACTTCATATATTGTATGGATTATGTATTTTATAATAAATTTTTTATGTTTTATGCAGTTCATTGTGCTGTAAAAATAAAAAATTCATTTTCATTAAAGAATAAATCTTTTATCATTAATCAAAAACTTTCATGTTAACTAACTCTAATATTATGTAATTTTTTAAGGATTTTTCTACAAATATAAATTGTATTTTAAAAGTCTATAGTATTCATATATATCATACTATTTTTAAAATTTATATGCAATTCAATAGGTAAAAAATATATTAAAGACAAAGGATAATTAAATTGAATTTCTAAAGACTGTTACGCCTTTTCTCTTATGTGATATTTTCACTTAATATTGTGTAATAATTACTATAAATTATAAATCAAATTTTTTAAAACAAATTTCCTTAATTTGCATATTTTTTAATGGTTTTGAATCATTACTACATTATAGAATTAATATTGTTGCCTTTACTTTTAATATGTTGGAATCATGTCACAAAACAAGGAAAACTTGTATAATAATGTATGTTTATTGAAATGAAAAATTTAATTTAAATTCAAAGTTGCCTACAAGAATATTAAATTAAGAACTTATGGTAGCATTATTATCAATCATAATATATACACTTGTAAAGCAAAAAATACTTTCATATTAACCAATAATCTATGTACACTAGCTGTTATTTTCTAATATTTACATAAAGTTTGCTGTTTGTGAAAAAACATTTCAGAGTATTACTATTTGACGGATATCTAGATTAATATGATATTCATTATTTTATTTGGTTTACATGTGAGATAGAATTTTCAATTTAGATTTAAATAAATATTTTATGCAACAATATTTTTAAAAATATTTATTACTTTCCATTTTTAAAATTGCTGCTAACAAATTCCAATGCACTTAAGAGATGCATTTAAAAAAGAAAATAACATGAAGTCTTTTTTAAAAAAAGGTTTCTTTTATAAAATTTAAAAATTAGTAGAGAAAATAGTACATTATCAATAAGTAACTTGCAGTAAGCACGAATTAACTGAAAACACATGACAAATAATGAATTTAGCTCCTATAACAATACACGCATTGAGAAACTTTTAATAAGTTCAATACCCAATTTTCAAGAATTCTAGCTACAGCAACATTTGGAAATCTAAGCAAATGTATGTTATAGACATTTTCAAATAAAATTATTTACATTAATCAGTATTCAAAATAACTTTATTCAAAAATATGAGAAATTTGATATTTACAACAACAGCAAATTTTAACTTTCAGCCCTGAATTTCTACATTATACAGGACGTTTCAATTATTGACGAATATGTCTTGATTTTGCAAGCCATGTTTACTGGGAAATAATTCAAGAATTTTTTCCAATTTTCACAACTTTCTAAGTTATTGGCCATTGAGAATGACAATTGAGGAGAAAAAACAACTTATTGACTCGTTAAAAGATTTTATATTAAAATCTAAATTAAAGTAAACCCTCTTTCAGTAAATAGAAATAATGTTTTAATCGCTTTTTATTTTAATTAGTGAAGTACAGGTCAGTCACCCTTTGAATATAAATACCTTTAATGCTGGATTTCAGCTTCCAGCACTGGTCATTGTACATGCATGGCTAGGTGTATATTGTTTTTTCAAATTAATAAAAAGGATAACTTATCTTTATTCCTCAATTTACATACAAATTTCAATATTTTATGAGATTCATTGTTTTTAATTATTTTGAGGGTAACTGTATATTTTAAAAATAATTCTCCAATATGTTCCATACCATTCTTATAAAGGGCATTTAAACTTTTGTGTTCTTTGAAACTGTCCAATTCTACTTGTTTGCATTCATCTGTTATATTTAAAATTAGCATTCTTTCAGATTATGAGAAGTTTGTTTCTCATGTTGCAGCATTTGTGACATTTACTGACAGATTTTTCATTGCTAAGTTATAGAATATGATGAAAATTATTGGAATTTCTAAACACCAATTCTTAATTTTTCAATAAATATGTTTTGCCATAAATTTAAAAAAATTATTTTTAACTTATGCTTTAAAAAACTCATTCACACACACACACACACAAGTATATTGTAATCCCAATATGTATATAATTTTGTACAGACAAAATTCCCCTACAAGGGGCTGTTAAAAGTAGAAATCGCTGCAAAGTAGCAAGTTTGGGTGGTTATTATGAGAAGCACATACTGGATAGTGTCAATAAACCAGCTCTCTGGTGCTGTTAAAGAGTATCAATAGTATGCATGTAATTAAATTCATTAGTTTTGTAATGCTTGCCTTAGTCCTTTGAATTCTGTCAATGATGGATTCTTCCAAAAAGATTGAGAATGTGTGAATTTTACAAACTGGTTAATGAAAGTTTATATGTAGAACATATAAATAGATTTCTAGATATAAAATGAAATTTCAAAAATTTCAAAACATTTTAAAAAAATTTATTTGGTCATCTTCATAAAAAAATAATACAAAGAAAAATATACTTATTAATTACAATAAATTGAGATTATCTAATGTTAACTTGCAACCATTTTGAACAGTACAATGATATTAATTGCATGTATTGGAATAGTATATTTTTTTATTTGTGCAACCATTTTGAACAGTACAATGATATTAATTGCATGTATTGGAATAGTATATTTTTTTATTTGTAAGTATTTGAAATACAAACTGTTTATTTGCTGAGTTTGAATATCCACTGAACACCGCAGACCTTCCCTTTTTGTAGTGAGTAGCCTTCTGTAACCTTGATCATTGAAAATTTTAAAAAATTGCTTATTTGCCATTATTTTGAACTACACAGTGTTTATTACAATTTAAGCTACATATTTTTCTATTTATAATTGTTTGAATTACATATTGTTCATTTGTAATTATTTGAATTACACAGTGCTTATTTTCATATACTAAATAATTATTTGAAGAATTTTTAAATCAAATAGAGGCAATTATAAAATTAATTAACTAATGACATACACAAAATTCAAATATATACATTCATATTAATTCAAATTGTTAAATATTCCATTCTTTGAGTTAACTGAGATCAAAATAATTGTAACAATCAAAGAAGCAAAATCTCTTGCATATTATCTTATATTTAATATAATACTAAGTAAAATTCATGTTTAGAACATTTTTTTTGTATTTTCAGAATTTAAAATAAAGGATATAAATTTTTCATAGTATTAAAGGAGATATCCTGTTAAAATTCACCTTTAATAAAAATCAGGATACATAACTAATAAAAGAACTGATTGAACTATTAACAGATTCTGAGTTAAAATGAAGATAGGAATTAGATGATCTTGAATTTTGGTTCAAAATTTACACAGAATATCTTCACATTTCAGCAAAAGCTGTAAAATGACTTTAATACAAAATATTTATGTGAAGTCTTTAATTTGTGTGAAAAGTCTTTAACACAAGTAAAAAAAACACTACACAGAAATAAATTGGATGATTGACATAAAAAATACACACACACATTTACAAATAACAAATAGAACCTGATTGTAATTTTTTTTTCCAAAACAACTTTGGTATCCAGCTTCAAACTCCATTAGATTGTCCTAATTCCTTCAATTTATGGAAAAAATTTCTGCAAGAAAAATGATTTAAAAGTAAAATTTTCATAAATAAATATTTATCAGACAAAAAATTCATAATGCAATTTAAATTTAGAATAAATTGAAAAGAAATCAATTGCTAA
>BMAO01013603.1:0-79255 GCA_019973975.1 Trichonephila clavata
TTCAGCTCTTATAAGTCGCACTTGTACTTAGAATGCTTACATTGGTCTACCTGTTTAGCTCATGAGTATTTTTAATTTTTAACTTCAGATATGTTGATAAACAATAATTACACCGAATATATTTCTGTAACCTAATAATAGCGGCTTTTTAACCAATCAGTAGCTTAATTAAAAAAATATTTTATACAATAAAAAAATGCTAAAAGTAATCAAAATTCGTTTTCAGTTATCTTTTCTATGTGTTGGTATATAGTGTTAGAAATTTATGCCCTTAGCTCCTGTTTTGGAGGATAGATACGAAAGTTAAATTTCATATTAGTCCAAGAGCGAACTGAGTCAAACATAGTTCATAAGGAGCAGTACATGAAAAGTCATAATAATTTTATTAAAACAGTAAAAATGTTTAGCATTCCAGTAAACGAGAAAGAAATATTACTTGCTTGAAACAGAAATAAACTATTATTTACCTATATCCCAAATATACACTCATGTCCATAAATTAAGGATAATTTAGAATCAAACAGAAATTGAACTCTAAAATAAAAATTTCCCCTGTACAATTACCACACACATCTTGAAGAAGAATATGCAAATTACAGGAAACCATCAGATGGCGTGGACAGTACATCACAATGACGAGAGTGTGCGAGAGGGGTACATAAGGAATGGTGGCAAAGAAGTAAAATTGTTCACAAGCGCTTTAAAAGCCTTTCAGAGCAATAACCGCATAGTTATGGCACAGTGGAAGAATTTGGATGATTTTTTAAGAGGTAGAATTATCAGACAACTGTAATGTGGAAGTATCCGAGGAACTTGTAATTGCCCAGAGTGTCATCTCCAGGCTTTGGCAACGATTCCAAGATTATGGTAATGGGAGTAGATGTTACAACACAGGTCACCCCCGAGTTACAACGCCGAATGAAGATCGGTATTTGGCAGTTACTACCAAAAGAAACAGACGGAGCGTAGCATCAGACCTATCTCGTCAGCTCTCTTCAGCTACCGGTACGATAGTTTGAAGACAGACTGTATACATACGCTTAGGGCACATTGGTCGATATGCTCGTAAGCCTGTCAGATGTGTTCTCCTTACCGCAACTCACTGTCACCTGCGATTAATCTGGAGTAGAGAGCATGCATTGTGGACACCGCAACAGTGCTCTTCTGTGATGTATTCCGACGAGTCCAGGTTTAGTTTGCAGTCTGATTCTCGCAGGAATTTCATATGTAGAGCGCCAGGTACCCGTTACCACCAAGAGAACACCATTAAACGACACCGTTAAGGTGGTGCAGGATGGCTCGTTTGGGGAGGAAATATTCTTGGTTTCAGAACTGACCTGCATGTTCAGAGTGTAACGAAGACAAGCCACATTTATCGGGATGTCATTCTGGAACAACATCTACGTTTGTTTCGGGGCGCCATGGGTACTGAATTTCTGTTTATGGATGGCAACGCCTGTCCACACCGTGCAAGCATTGTAGATGAATGCTTTCAATTCGGAGGATATCACCCGTATGGATTGGCCAGCATAATCACCGGACTTGAATCCAATGGAGCATTTTTTGGATATGCTTGGCCGACGAATTGCAGCCCGTCAAACCCTCCCTCCTCTCTACCGGAACTTCGGAGGGCATTGCTTGATGAGTGGTGTAATATTCCCCAAGATCAGATTGATAATTTGATACTCAGCATGCGTATGCGTTGTAAGCCCTCTATTGCATCGTCCGGGAGACATAATCCGTATTAACCATGTTATACTGTTTTTTTAAATAGGTTCTTTTTTGAAATTGCTCCAGGGAGTAAAAATCACAATTTTTACTAATTATGACAAACATATAGCACCTTTTTTGCTCTTTACCTTTTGTTTAATAAATAGACTTTACAAATAAGTCATATTTGTTTTGCTTCTGTCTCTTTCTTTGCCTGAACTTCATTATCTGTAATTTATGGACATGACTGTATTAGATCATTCTACCAATATACCTCATATACAAAGAAACGTTTCCAAACCATTTATCACACACAAAGGCTATCTAGTAATCATTTCTTTAGAAATTATAAAACCCGCAAATCTCCTTAATGGTCATGGTAGTTTTAAAGTATGTGTACCTCAATGAATTTAATTTGTGTCCTTCCAAATATTGTGACTGTAATGTTGGTGGGCAGCAAAGTTTGGAAACTTTTATCATTTTTTGTTAAAAATTTATGAAGGTGCCTGAAAAAAAAAACTGCCTGCTCTTAATATAAACTGCTTTCCTAATTTTTTACAGCTTGTTTCAATTAAAACTTCATTCACTTTATTTTTAATCTTCATTGATTGGATTTTTTAATGTTTGTAAATTTTTCATTTCTCTCTTTTTAGTAATTTTATTTTATTTATTTATTTTTTTTTGTAAATGTTTTATTTTGTAATGAATTTTGTCTTTGTAACTTATATTGTTTTTGTTATTTCAGTATTTAGTAACTTCTGTTATTTTACTTGCGTTTTATTTGTATTTTATTTTGCTTGTTTTACTTACTTCTGTAAGCCCCATGCTATATTTGGGTTCATGAGGACTATTCAATCTCTCTTAAATAATATATATATATATATATATATTTATATTTATATGTGTATATATATATATTCTATATATTCTTAAAATTCTTTTTCATTCTATCTTAGCTTTGTAAGAAGTACAATTTTGTCTCTTTTTATTTGATTTTACTATATGTGTACCTCATAGTTTCAAAGTATATTCGTATTTATTTTAACCATTTAGGCAGCGTTTCTCAAACTGTGGAGAGCTCCCTCAGGTGGGGTTATGGTAATTCTACTAGGGGGGAGGGGGCGCTGGCATATCGAAAAGTCGGAAATAAAAGTAATTTTTTTAAAAAAATATTAATTTACTGTTAGTAAACAAACACAATACATTTTGACATAATAAAATATAAAATATACATTTACACCAGTGCTTCACAAATTTTCAATATTTGCGGCCCAATATTCAATCATAATTTTTATCGCGCCCCCCTTCCATACAAATGACAATGCAGAAATTTAATAACACTATACTTTGACGCTATAGCTACGATACAACTGTAACCTCTTAAGTGCCACCGGAGTATATATTCGTCTCAATCAACCCATGCGTTACATTCCCCGGACGTATAAATACGTCTTTCCAAAGTGCGATCTTTTCTGTGCACGGCTAACCATAATTGTTCCGAAAACTTTGGTATGCAAAAAAGGGTCTTAACAGTATTTAAGAAGAATTTACTTATTTCAGAGGATTTTCTAATTTTTTATTCATTTTCTTCCCCACCCCCAATACATCACATACGCACTCCTACAAGGAAAAAGGAGGCATTGGGGAGCATATCGCGTAACTTTTATAATCGGCAATTAAGGAATCATTTATAAACCGTACAAATTATTAAGATAAGTGTTAATTTGGTGCATAATTTTATATATAAAAAGCCCACGGGGTTACTTGTAATTATTAAACTTTTTTCTTAACTTGGTGTTCTTAAATTAATTATAAAATACATTGTGCAGTACAGGTACAATTATAATTGTAAATGTTAATTTCATTTCTTATTATGTCAGAATGTGTGTGCATTTTGTTTGCTTACTTTCAGTAAATTAATAGTTTTTGAAGTAATATTTTGTTTCCGACTTTTCAATAGTCTCACGCCCCCTCGTGAAGTTATCACCCCCCTCCCTTGAGGGTCGCGCCCCACAGTTTGAGAAACTCTGATTTACACTAACATATAACACGTATATATCAGTAATACGTGATGTAAACTAATTTATAACAACACTTAGATAAGAACAAGTTCAATAATTATCAGTGACCCTATGGGCCTGTCAGATATAAAATTATATGCATAAATGAACAAATAACTTGCTTTAATTTGTACAGTTTTTTAAAGTAATTCCTTAAATGCCAATTAAAAATTACGTGATAAGCTCTCCAATGCCACCGTTTAACACATAGTTGAATGTATGTGGTGCATTGGGGGGGTGTAGAAAAGGAATAAATAAGCAAATAATCTGAAATAGTAAACCTTTCGCGATAACACAAAGTAATTTTTTGCATTCCATGGCCTTCTGAATAATTTTATAGATCATAGTTCTCAGAAAAAATTGCAATGTGGCAAGATGTTTATGTACGACTGAAGTAATTAACGCACTGGCTCAGAGAGACATTTATATACGTCAGTGGCACTAAAGGGATTAAAGATGTTTTGTAGGTTTAGAAACTCAGTATAGTATTATTGAATATAATACATTGTCATTGTATGAAGGGGGCGTGAGGAAAAACATAATTGGATATTGGGTCGCCACTGTTGAAAGTTTGAGAAGCACTACATTTAGAGATTAACTGTAATTGTTCATTTTTTTTAAAAAAATCAACAACGTGCCATTTTTTACATATCGATGTGTACATCGCCCGATGTATGACTAGATTTCATACTTATAGTTTTTGGAATTCTAGTAGTCCTTTCCCCTATGAGAGAAAAAAACAAAGACATAAACAGATTTTTATCATTCAGGTAATATTAACCTTACATAAGACAGCAATATCAAAATAATAATAGAAGTGTTAAGAATCATGAAACTGGTAAAAGAGTGAATAATTTTTATTCTACATTTTGAATATCAAAGCATTAAAAAGTTATCTAAATTCAAGCTTTCACTTAGCATTTAATAGATGTATGAGCACATGAGGAATTATATATATATTAATTGTACTTTTTCAAATTGGAACAAATGGCTTCCTAATGAAGGACTCAATATTGAAAATTGTTCAAAACTTTATTTAAGATTCTTTTAAAATAAATACAGCTCAAATTAATTCGCTTCGAATGAAATTACAACGGTAAGATTTTGCTGGACAATGGAAAATGTAATAAGAAAATCTATATAAATATGGCATTACTAAAAAAGATTTCAATATCTAGAAATTAAATCTGTAATAATACTTAAGGATGAAACTGCTTTTCAGTTGTACTTCATTAAAATTATATTGAAATATTTTCTTAAAGTTAAAGATATAAATTTCAATATTTTTTTTTATTTTATGAGAGATTTAATAACATACGTGTATTGTTTAATAACAAGTTTTAATTTTTTTTCACAGTAAAAAGAAACATTGAACATTAAAAAGAAAGGCTTTATATTATAGAACTTTAATGCGTTATTGCTTACAAATTTCATCAGAAAAATGAAACAAATCCTTTACTTTACTTATTGCAAAAAAGAAAAAAAAATATTCATAAAAAGGTTTTCAATATTCAAACATAATAAGAAAAACTTTTCGCTAAATACATAGTTTTTCTTCTTTATCTCTATGTATCTTTCTTCTTTTTTTCCACATAAATGTGCGAAGACTACGAATTGTGAATCAAGTTGACGTAACTAATGAACGTTTGCATAACACTTTTCCCATCCCATGTGTGTATCATTCCATTCCTCCCCCAGACGATCGAATGTCGTTTGCTCAGGCCGACCCCCTTCACCAGGAACGAAGGGAAACAGTCCATCTGCCCAAGTTCGACACACTCTGGCAGTTAAGATTTATTTCAGGGCAAGGAGATGTCAAATACAACACAGCGCAAAGGCTCGTCTAAATAAATGAAGGGATTAGTTTCGGAGAAGTGAAATGCTTCGGGTCCGGCGTCAGTGGCTGTCCGGTGACAGTCAAGTATATTTTTCTCTGAGGGCATGTCAGATTCGTTTCCTTACGCTAAAATTAATCCAAGCAAATTATCGTATAAGAGTTTTGATAAGGATATTAAATTGAGAGGATCTCTTAGTATATATATAGCTAATATTATCTCTATACTATAGATACATCGCTCATCAATAATCACTATACAGCTAAAACATACAAAAACATAAGTTGTAATATAAACCAGATATTACAATCTGCAAAAGATGTAATAAATTGTTGCCATATTATTATAAGCATTGCTGAATTATAGGCGAGCTATAATATACAAAATAATTTATATAAAAATGGATTTCGAGTGTTTTTTGGTCAGACAGCCTTCTCCTTTTTTGTTAATATTCCTGAGCAAAATCATATTGAAAATAATAAATAGAATATCCAAATTCACTACAAGCAAAAGGAAACACCAAAAAAGTGCATTCCAAAATGCATAGTCTGCACTAAATCTGAGTACGATACACAATGTTTTGCCAGATTCTGGACCCAAATACAAAGTCAAAGCATGGAATTGGTGTAAAACTAGCAATTGGCAAAAGTATGAAATTGATAGAGATAAAATAATTAAATAGTATGTGTAAATATAACATTTACTTGAGGGACGCTAGGATTATAAATGGATTTAATGTTTAAAAAAATATAATGGTCCAAATAAAAAACTAAGTAAATAAGTAATTATATTTGAATAGGGAAGTAACTATATATATACATAGAAAAAAATTATATATATTTATAATCAGCTATTAATATTCTAAGGAATTTATGTCATTGCTATTAAGAATTTCTGTGTATACAAGTAACTATTACTAAAATTAATTGCGTATTTTTGAACTAATCAGTATTTATAATGAAATGCTTACAGTTTATTTTTATTATTTTTTCGAAACAAGAAATTTGTTGCGTTGTATACAATTAATAATATAGAAACATGTACATTACTTTTCCAATGAGGTAATTTTTTAATGTTGATTTTAGATACATCTCTCTTATAATAAATATTGGTAATTTTAATATTGTCTTTTAATTTAATTTCTCTAACAAGAAAATATTTGCTTCATATTTTTTTCTAAATACTATAAATTAAAAAGGTACATCAGTATAAAATAGACAATGTACATATTCAATCTCATATAAATTCTAATTTATACATATGTATAGACTTTGGTGAGTTTTAGTGAAGTGAAGAATCCTTTTTTAGAAAAAATCTTATAGTAGAAAAATGCATTATTTTTAATTATGAAATATGTATATAATATATTTGTCTAGAGAGAAAGATAATCTTGCCTTTTGAAAAGCCTTGCCTTTGGTCTGCCTTGAGAAACATAAAATGTCAAAGAATAAACTAAAATCTTCTAGATTATATGGTATTGGTATAATATTATTTTATTTATTTGGTTGAGATGTGTGTGTGTGTGTATAGAGAATTTTATGCAGTATGCATATAAATATTTTTTCCACGTTCAAGACTAGAACTGGTTTACTTATATGCTTTTGTGCTAAAGTCATGTTTCAGTGGTTTTTGTAGATGTTTTTGATTGAAAATGTTTTTTATGTATTTTCTAGATAATATATTGATTTTTTACAACGTTTAATGTGTATTGATTTCATAAAATAAACAAAAAATGATGCATGCATAATTCGTTAATGTAATCTTCAGTGAGCAATTTCAATCGACAATACATGAAGAATTAATCACTCAAATCAATAATCAGCCAATTTTAATGTAGAAATCTTAATTTTTCCTATTTTCTCACTTAGAAAAATCCATGTACTATATCAGCTAAGTTTTTGTACGTTTTCTTGGGTTTTCCTAATTATTTCCTTTTCAATTTTTGAAAGAATATTTTAAGTTCCCTTGTTTTTGTGTAAGATATTGGCTAAGACTTATTTAATAAGGATGTTCAACGCTTGTAAATAAGTACTACATAGTAATATACTATTTTGAATGATTAATAGATAAAAATAAGCAAATTATTTGAAAGTAAAACAAAATATAACAACAACAAAAAATTCTAATGAAGAAAAATGTGTATCTTATTGGTTACCAGCTCAGCCACTCAATTTATAAGTGATAATTAGTAGATAGATAAGTTGCTGAATTTCTTTTATTTTCGTTTTTGCAATACTTCTGATTCGTTACTTCAAAAAATTGCACTTCATTTAGCTCAAGTGACACACGAGCTCCTTTAATGCAATTTAATTTTTATTTAAAACTAACACAATATATATATAATAGTAAATAATTCAAAAGAAGACTAATAAATCCTAAGCATCCTAAGATCAGACCGGAAATATATATAAATATTATATATATATATATATATATATATAAATATATATATATATATATATATATAAATATTATATATATATATATATATATATAAATATTATATATATATATATATGTATATAAATATTATATATATATATATATATATATATATTATTTAATTAATAAATTTTATTTAAAGAACTATTGCATTAAATGTAATAACTAGTTTTTAAGAGTATTAGGGGGAAAAAATTAATTTATAAACGTGTGCGTATTTACTTATTTCTGAAATAGCATGGGCCTCGTTAAATTTTTAAAAAATCTATAAATAAGTTTATCGGATTTTATTTTGTAAAGAAGTATCACATTGATCAGTTCTCTTTGTTATCCCCCCCCCGATTGAGAGAACGTTAAATCGAGTGATGACGAGTATACTCGTTAGTCCCAGTGTAAGAGTCGCTGTTAAAATATTGCATCAAAAAGAAAGTTGTATTTTATAAAACGAACAATTTTATTACTAATACTTATCTATTTGGTTAACATTAACATATACAATGAAGGGCCAAAATAACTGGTACAGTTGTCTAATATCATGTAAGGCCCCCACGAGCAGGAAAAAGTGCCTCAACACGACGTGGCAAAGGTACAATTAATGGGTGAAGCATTGCTGGAGGTAATTGATACCATGAATCATCCAGGGGTGTCCATAAATCAACAGGAATTAGGTGGAGATCTCTTCTGAACAGCCCGTTACAAGGCATCCCACACACACACACACACACACAGATATATTCAATAATATTCATGTCTAGGAATTTCGGGGGCCAGTGATAGTGTCTAAATTCAAAAGAGTGGTCTTAGAGCCACTCTGTGACAATTCTGGACATGTGGAGTGTCGCATTGTCCTGCTGAAATTCCCTAAGTCCGCCAGAATGCCCAATGGACATGAATGGATGCAGGTGATCAGATACAATGCTTGCGAACCGGTTACCTGTCAGTCATATCTAGGCGTATCAGGGGTCCCATATCACACCAGCTGCTCATGCCCCATACCATCACAGAGCCTCCACTAGCTTGAACAGTCCCCTGCTGATATGTAGGGTCCATGGATTCATGATGTTGTCTCCATACTCATACACATGCATAATCTCGATTTAATTGGAAACGAGACTTGTCAGACCAGGCAACGTATTTCCAGTCATCAACTGTCCAATGTCAGTGTTGACGGGTCCAGGCGAGGCGTAAAGCTTTGATTTGCCCAGTCAACACGGGTACACGAGTAGGCCTTTTGCTCCGAAAGCCCATATCGATGATTTTTCGTTGAATTTTTCACACAGGCATCCACTTGTTGATGGCCCATCATTCAAATTTGCAGCAATTTTCGGAAGGGTTGCACGTCTGCCACGATTAATGATTCTCCTCAATCGTCGTTGGACCCGTTCTTGCATGATCTTTTCCCGACCTTGCATTAAATTTTTCTGGCCACAGCGATATCGGAAATTTTATGTTTTATCGGATTCCTGATATTTACGGTACATTCAGGAAATGGTCGTAAGTGAAAATCCAAATCCCATCACTACCTTGGAAATACTATGTCCCATCTTTCGTGCGCCGACTATAACACTACATTAAAACTCACATAAATCTGGAAAACCTGCCTTTGTAGCAGCAGTAACCTATCTAACAAATATGCCAGGCAATAGTTGTCTTATATAGGCTTTGCAGACAGAAGAGTAGTATTCTGATTGGACCCATATCTTTTTATTGTCATATACAAGCCTGTACCAGTTTTGTTGGATTTCAGTGTATTACAAACATATTACTGGAAAAACGCAAGGATAAACTAAATACATGGAAATGTATGAATTTAAATTCATCCTGTAGAGTGGTATTTACCGAAACAGGGTAAACTTTAGTGACGAAATATTTTTACCTGTCTAGACACTAAGGAAGTTCTGGAATAGATGCATTTTTTTTATCACAGTCCACGTACCAGAAAGCATCCTTGCCTTCCATATCCCAATAAATAACTTTTCTTTAGGGAAAATGGTATTGAGCTATTACTCTAATGTTAGCACACACCAACATGGCTCTAACCTCAATCAACAGACATTTACGTTATTCGATTGCTAGATAACTTCGGGCTAGCATTTAACAATAGGCTTAGCCTCTGGTCGGCGTCAGGTATTTGCCCCATAGTTGACTATACCTGAATGAACCCTATTAAAAAAAAAAAACTTTCTGATTTTTAAGTTTGTCTCTTTTAGGCAAACATTTAAAAAAATTTTATCATCGTATATAAACAAATTCACTATACGAATTTATGCGCTGTTCTAGCCGGTGCCTAAGGAGACGCATGGGTTCATCTGAAATTTTTCATGCTTTTTATTTATTTGTTTTACTCCATCCGGACTTAAAATATACTAAACATGACATTTGAGAATAAATTTTGTTCGCAAAAAGTGAAATTTAAATATAGCCAACGATCACTACTTCTTTATGCTTGGCGAATATACCTGACATGACACAAATCCGTCAACTTCTCTATGATGAGTATACTCATCAATCCCAGTTAACTGGGTAAATAAACGGTTTTTAGAATAACTGCATAACACAATAATTTTTGCAGTATTTTTTCAATAATATTATACAAATCATGGCTTTTCATTTTCTTTTGTTCTAATATCACATGCAATTACGTAAAATATTTATTAACATATTTTCAGATTCAACAAGAAACATTTCTTACAGAATCTAATATCAACATCATCCAGGGTTCTTATACATAATTCACTATCAATATAAAAAAATGAATTTCATTATACATATAGTTTTAAACATAAACTACATCACAATGCATATAATCGCTATGCCATTCCTTTTAAGACTACATATTATATAAGACTGTATCGCTATAAAATAAATCTATTATGTAAATAATAAAACCTTGACAATATAATTTGCATGGACTCTTTCAGGTAATTATGTCTAATACTGTAATATCTTTAGGGAAGGAATATTTAGAAAATAATTAAATTTTACGAAGGGAGGAAATTAAAGACTGAAGTTTATTCATTCTATCTCATGATATTTTGACATAGTAGAGTTCAAGTTTCAGCAGCAACTTGCATATTGAATGCGTGCAGTTAAAATTAACATACTAATCCAACAAAATCTCTTCTACAAGTAAATTTGGTTCCGTTACAGAGAAACTTTAAATGAACTGTGACTACTGACTTAGGGAGAGTTTACTTAAGAAAGATATAAAATATTCATGTCAGAAAGATTTTATGTTTCGTGACCATAGGCTTAATTTGAGACTATTAAGTAAGCTAACGTCATGTAAGTAACATTACCTCATGCATAAATTTCTCTCAATTTATTAACAATAATTTTTAAGTTACTGGAATAGTAGAAAATTATTTCACATCTCGTTGAATATTTGTCAAAAAAGAAAAAAAAATTAATTTTGGGTGATTTTAGAATATTCGTATAAGTATGCATTTGTTAATTTTTATATAACTGGAGAGAATATTTTTTATTAAATTTATCTAAATATGATTTTAAAAATATTTTTGAGAAAAATATGACTGAATATAAAATGCACATTTAATTATATAAAAATAATTTCATAACTTTAACTGCAGTGTTTATTAAACAGAAATGTGAATGAAATAAACATATTTTTGTTAATTTTCTGTTTGTCCCTTAGTTAACATAAAAAATATAGATACTGTAATATCCAGTGTAAGATGCGCAACGTCTTATAAAGCGGACAGCCTCATAACAAGCACCGCCTTATAACGTCCTCCTATACTTTCAAGCTGCAATTTTTAATTTTTAAGTATATTCACTGTATAATGCGCACCTCCTTTTTAAAGAAGAAACCTGAAATGTACGTATACAATGCTTATATGCTTTGAAATAATTTATTCTAGCTATTATTCCAAACATTAGAAAAAAATAGTATACTTCTAGAACTACAATCCTGTAAATATGTCATTTATTCTAAATAAACATTATTTCTTTTTATGTAGAAATATATTCTTTATCTCCTCATCGCTTTATTTTTATTTTTAAAGTTCTCCTTTTTATATACGACGTATAACACGCGCGCGCCTGTATATTTCGATCTTATCTTTTGTGTTCAAAGTGTGCGCTATACGCCGGATTTTACTGTATGTGTTACTCCATCCATAACTTGGACTTTATGTTAATACGTCTCTTCATGATATTCAAATATTTTAACTTTTAAATAATACAAAGTACATGATTAATTTTCACTTATTAGAAAACAGTGTATACCTACGTAGGATTGTACCTATCAAAATGACTTAAAAATCAAACTTTTTCTCAATTAATGTTTGATGCATTATTATCTTTTGTATACTATACATGTACAAAAAGTATCTTGTAAATGCGAGGATGTGCAAATATTTATTGATTAGGTGATAAAAAAATGAAACGAATTTCTGAAAACTACCAAACATTTGAATTAAATCGCATGCTAATTTTTGTGAATTTTATATAAAGTATAAAAATGTACCTTTAAATATTTATTATTTCTAATTGAAAAATCTATTTTATACGTAAAGTTAAACCTTTTTTAATGATTATAATCGTGTACAAAAAATAAAATTAAGCTCGTATCTATAAAAGATTATGGTAAAAAAAATCATATTTGCACTATGTTCCACAATACTTCTGGAATGCTAATTACAAACTATTGTGTATGCATTCAAGTATATAATGATCGGATACACAAATCATATATTAATTTTTGTAATGAAAATTTCTAGAAACTTTGATTAAAAATCACATTAAAATACTAATAATTTATCTACTTTCTCACATTTTTACATTTTTCTATTCTATGATTTTTATTTGAGCTATAGGAGAATATTCTTTGTTAAAAAGATAGTTTTATCACACACACACACAAAGAAATAAATAACAGATTTTGTATACTATTCTTATATTTATTGAATTACGTCTTTTTTCTTAAAACAAATGTTTTTAAAATATTCATTTCGTCTGGCAAATATGGGAAAGCAGTGTGTTTTAACTTAGGTATACTGCATGATATTTTTAAAAACTGAAGAAACATTATAAGTTAATGACTGCTTTTCTTGCATTTTCCATCAAATCAAAATGATTTCTTTACTTAAGGCGATATGTACCATCATCACAATTTTTTTGATTTTTAATATTTGATATTTGGTTTTAATTGTATTTTATAAAGGTTAATACTTATTAATAATTCCATACATAAAATTTTTAATTCGCTGCAAAATGTTTGAAAAACTTATATTTTTTGAAATTTTTAAACATTTTATGAATTTCTAAGGATTTTTTAAATAAGTTTCTTTCTTTTTCCAAAGATTTGCTTCCAAGTACTTTATAATATACTACATAAAAATCTGCGTGTGTTTTTTTTTCTGCTGCTAATCTTTATTTTTTTATTACTTTTTTTTTATAGTTAAACTTCCGAAAATTGTCAAAAAAAATGTTAATTTTGATTTTGAAATAGTTTAGAAAAAGTATTAAGCATGTGTTACAACTAATTCCATGAACAGTCTAACAAAACATATATTTCAGAACATGTATAAAACATTTCAAACTCATACTTCAATTATCAAAAATGTTTTGAATTATAGTATATACTATATACAAAAATTCAACCTGGAGAAAAATGATTTTGAAGTTTTCATTCCATGAATAGCATGATATAACATGCATCGAATAGACTGAAAATTTTATGAAAGGTTAATTAGCTTATTTAAAACTGCTTACTATAAGAAATTTCACAAATGTAGAAAAATCAAACTGTATACTGTCATAATGAATGTATAGAAGAAACGAATGAAAGATCAACATTTCATACAACTTTATCTTAATAATTATGAAAAAAAAATACACACACTTCAGAGCTAATGCAGAACATGTACAAAAGATATGTATGCCTTTATTTTTATTATTTCCATGATTTTAAAAGCCTTTTCATGTTAAATATAGTACACGAATGAAAGCAAAATCAAATTACAATTTATAGGTAAAATACATCCAAATCTAAGAACTGCACATTTGCAGTTGTTTAAATAAATATCTTAAAATATTTTAATAGTAATAGTGTTGAATTCCACACACATTTGATATATATATATATATATATATATATATATTTATTTATTTATTTATTTCACCAAGAAAATGTATAAAAATGGGAGAGTTTTGCTATTCTTACGAATTATATTTTTAGTTATCTCAGTTATCAAAATGAGATTTAGTATTTGTGCCTTGTGGGATAATCCATTTTGAAGTTGTAATTCCATTCATAATAACATCATAAAAAAACACGCACAATATTTAAATCTTGACCAAATTCATTTTTTCTTCAATAAACAATTCACAAACTAAAAGTGTTGCATGAATTGCACAATTCTTTTTCGAAAAGACTTGTTACTGCATATATAATGTCAGTCTCCTTTAAATGCGGTAGAAAAATAATTAATTTATTTTTATCAGGCTCTTTTCTAGCAGAGAATCTGAAATATGGGCGTGGTAGTTGCTGCCCATCATCAAATATTGCTCTATAACTTGAAAGAAAATGCGGGAAAAGCTTTTTTTGGAATTTTGCTGGGATGTTTATAAAAGTTAGAGGTATCAAATAAGCTAATAAAAATAATTTCGATAGTTTGATGATTTTTAGGGTACCATGTCTACTTAACCCTATCAATTAATTAAAAAATTTAATGAGAGGTAAATTAAGTTTATTTATACTGTCAATTCATCATTATTGGTTTCAATTGAGGTTTTTTTGTTTAAACACTTTTTACGTCTATTTATCAAAAAAATTCAATTAATTTTTCCATAGTCAACATTTGCGCACTTCATAAAATATTTTTAAGTTTGCGTTTCCAGCAAAAATGATTTGAATTTAGAAAAACATTTAAAAAATATTTCACGATTTTCATCTTAAATATTTTTCATACCAAAATATTGAAATATTTAATACATAGAAATATATTTTTTACTACATACATATAATACTTTAAGTAAAGGAAATAAATCGTTTTTTTTATAAAAATGTCAAAGTAAGCTTGTATAATGTAAAAAATGGGATAAAAATAAATAAGTATACCTTGCAAAAATTGCAAAAATAATTTATTTAATTTCAGCTTTCATTTCGAAATGAAAACAAAGCCTTTAATGCGTATGCAATTTAAAAAAAGTGTTTACGAGGTTGTTTTTTTTTTTTTAAATAACTCTGAGTAATAAAAAAATTCTTACATTAAAAAATATTTTTTCAACGTACCATTACCATGAAAATTCGTTAAAAATATATTATTTCTGAACAAATTCAGTGCGATTTTACCGATTAATAGTGTAGATTTCAAAATTTTTCTTTTATTTTGATTCAAAGAATTAACAATAATGCTTGCTATTCAAATGATTCAATGCCATAAAAATGCAAATGTATGTTTGAAATAATGGAATTAGAATGTTTGCAGAAACATATCTCACTAACTGTTTATCTGCTTAAAGAGAGCAAAAATACTTTATTAAGCTTTTAAAATACTTTTGTTGAGATTCTATGAATGGTATTTGGATACAATTCGTCTAATTTAAAAGGAATTTTTTCTTCAATAAACCTTTCGATTTTTGAATTGAAAAAGGTTATATTCATTATGAATTAACATCATTATATTTTTTTATAAAGGAAACGATATCTTGATGAAAGATATTTCTAAAATTCTGCATGTTATTCAGTCTTTTTGATTTCTTAAAAGATATTTTCCACCACGCTTGAAAGGAATGGCTGGAGAATGCCTCTCATGCATACATATTATACTGACATTGTTTTGGTACATCTGTGTTGAAGTTTAACTAATTAAACGAAATTAAACATTTCAAACACATTTCAATATTTAGAAAACAGTTATTATTTTAAAATAACGTTTTCTATGATTCACCAGAAGAAGCTATTTTAATGATAACAACCAGTATATTTTGATACTCAGAATGATAAAAACGCGCCTAAAAGAAAGAAAAATTAAAATAAATAAAATAGCATTTTTCCCTCTTTTAATAAAGGAGATTTCAGCAACAAATTGAAAAGGAAGAATACTTAAATCTTTAGAACGGATTTCCCACCAAAAACAATAATGAGGCTAAATTAATGAAAGCAAATATCTTTCAAATTCATTAATAAAGTAAAATGACTTACTTATTCTTTATTTTTATATATAATAGAAAAGTATTAATAAGAATTCAAATTAGAGTTGTATAAGAAATAGGTAATCCCAGTACTTTATATAAATTCTTCATATACGGCTTTACATGAAACTCATTTGTTTCGGAGATATTGATTGTAACTACGATATTTAATCTATTTTTTCTGAACATATTAAAATGCTTTGCAGATCTAAATTGTATTCAAACTTACTCTTACTTAATTTATTCTTACTGAAATTTAAGATTTATTTTTATAAATGATTTAAATATAATTCAAGGTTTTAAAAGTAGATTAAAGAGAGGGAGAACGAACAAATTAATGTATCCGATCACGTTGAAATGAACATATTAGGTAAAAGTACATATTTTTTTTTGTTTTATTAAATTTAGTAAGTTTTGGTTTTACAGACTTTGGTTTGCTTCTACGCTACCTAAAGTACAAGTTACAATTAATTTTATAAAATATTAAACAAAAAACCCAGATATGTGTCATTAATCTTCCTGGAAGTGGGCATTTAAATTGTTCAAAATCTATCATGGGGAGTCTAACTTAAAATGTTAAAAACGTATTTCTATAAAGTTTTCGAACTTGATGTTTGTATTAATTCCTAGAGACTTCAATAAAATATTTCTTATTGTATGAATATTTTGAGTTATGGACTGTTATTTAAATAATGGCCTCATAAATAATGACACATTTCTTACAATATTTCTTGATCAGCTATAAAATAGTTTAATTTTAATAAAACATTGAAAGTATAGTACATTGTCTCGGTAAAAGCATCGAATTTGTTTTGTAATACTTTTACTTTTATTGCTTTTTTTTCTCTAATTGACTTGAAGTTCTTCAAAAACATTGCAAAAATTCCCCATATAATTGTGATTTTAGTAAACTTTAGGTAATTTTTTAAAACATATTTAAGTTAAATATTACTATTTATTGGTATGTATTCCTTAAAAAGCCTTTAAAACGTTTTAGTATGCTAGCTTTTAAAAACACTTCTCCGAATGTTTTGAATATCTTAATAAAATACAACTATTTTAAATATTATAACCTAAAATGATGATCTATTCACTTAAAAAAATAAACATTTAAAATTTAGTAATTGTTGTTATGTTCTGTACCTAAGAATTTTTGGTTATATCAACATTCAAAATTTGAGACAGTTAACTTGGAACGGGTTTCTCTTCATGTCTTTTAATTAAATATCCCCAATGGGAAAAAATTTTCACGAATTGTTTGATTTTTATGAACCTTGAATTATCCCACATAGTTGTAAACGTAAATATGTGGGATATTTCATTACCTTTGTATAATACTCGTAGTCTTATTATCAATTGTCAGAATGTGCACAAGTATTTGAATCCAGTGCGTTAATCTGACTTTACTTAGTTGAAATAAGTAACTGTATTATTAAGTAGGTTTAATTAATGTTAATTACAAAATTGACAATAATAATACATGGTAATTAAGATAATTACCATGTATTATTACTTCCAATTGTAACCAAAAATATTTTGAATTACTTTATATAAAAATGTTGATTAGAAATGTTGTTCTCTTTTTCCAATTTCACCTAACAAAGACTCAGGATTGCCACAAAATTTTGCTCTAAGATTTTTTTTTTGATTTTTTTTTATGCGTTTAAATAGGTTTATCAGTAATAAAAAAATTAATCCTTCTTCCGCTTTCTTTATTTTTGATATATCACAACATTAATTTAATTTTTAATATTGGCGACTTATTATTTCAATAAATACATTTTTTAATATTGTCTTTAGATTATTCCAGTTTAACAAACAAAAATTTGTTTTTTTCTGAAATTTTTGAATATTTAATAAAAATTATTGAGTAAATTGCTTTATTATCTTGATTTATTACAGCGTGTAATAAAAAAAATCCTTTTTCTTAAAACCAATAAGAATGGATCAATTTTGAATTTAAATCTTGTTATCAAAATAACTTGATTTAAAATTAACTTAATATGAATGATCGCTCTCTCTCTCTTTCTCTAGATTTTATTTTAATATGTACTGATTACATACATTTATTTTAAAAAATAAGTACAGGATTATATTATGTTGATATTACGACTTTAGAGATAAAGGCAATTATTTCTAATGAGTCTCCACACTCATTTCTCTGAATTAACAATTATAGCCAATTTGGAGGAATCCGGAAATTCCGGGAATCAAAATAATGTAGTGGATATTCTATCTAGAAGTTCGGAATTCGACCCCCGTATTCTTCCTTTTCATTCGTGGTAGTACGATCATTATTATAATCAAATTCAATTAAATTATTTACAGAAGTGTGACCATTAACTGGAATACACCAATCTGTACTAAGGAAATACATAGAGTAGATAAATTATTAAATGGATTTGTTTTTAAAGATGGTCCCAAATTCTAAGATTATTGAGGGAATTCCTTCCTATGAAAAATGTTCACCTTCTCAGATAAAATTAAATTCATGTAAAAGTATTCAATAAATTCCATTTTACAAGAATTCTATGGTAGTTCAATGTTGATTCATTTTGGCATTCAAAAAACATACTAAAAAAGTAAACATACATGGTATCCCTATAATATGCAAACAATCAAAAGCGACTATAATTCTAAACATGCGGCATTTGTCAAAAGTATAAATAACACCTTCTTAAATATTCAATGGGGAATGCTGTACAATATCGATGCAATAGGTTAAATCCCTAGACTTATGTATAAGTTTGAAGTCAGAACGCCTGATATAGTCCCGAAAATACTCCTTTAACCATTGATTCTCTAACCATAACTCCAGGGGAAGTTCTGGTGTGTCTAGGCCAGATGTAAGCTAGTCGCAGACGCTCACCTCCCTGACCTATTTCTAACAAACACACATTCATCACTGGCACCAAGTCAGATTTGGCTTTCATCAGAAAACGCAACAGAATTCCACTCTGTCCTCCAAAGTACTATATCTTAGTATCACTGATGATATAAGACAATGATTTGGAATATGTGGTGTGTACGCTATATGGTGTATTGCTTAAAGCTTTCCTAGAAATAAACTATTTGTAATAGTTCTTTGCATTACTGTGTTCCAACTGCAGCTCAAATTTCTGCTCCAGACGCAGCACAATGCGCGGCAGGTATTCACCGAACACTGTGGTCTTTTCTCTCAGTAGTGCCACGTGGCTATTCGGAAACCGTATTCCTCAGAGCTTGAGGAATACTCACTACTGTCCATGACTACGTACAGTGGATACGTTCCTGCTAAGTTTTTCTACAATATCACTAACAGAAAAACTAGTTTTTCTTATGTATATTATATGACCAAGTCCAATCACAGTTAGATAAGGATCTTCATCTTCTTAAAGGATGCTTGCCTTGTACCAACTCATTATGTCAATTTGAGCGTAAACAACACTCAAGAACTCTAAAGCATATATTTAAGACAAACACGATTTGCACGTTCATAGAGGTGATTTTAGCGGCACACTTTTTTGCCTAGAGCGAAATTTCATCAGACCGGTCAAAATACACGTGTACCACATAAATTTAGCTTATCTAGAACAGCTACTTCTTGAAAATGGAATTTATTTTTCCATCAGTATTTATACATTTAAAAAAATGGAGATAATTTACGAGGCTGTTTGATACATATGCTTTTTTAAAATGAGGATTTTTTATTCCATGCTCAGCATAGCCTACTCACATATATGCATTTAAATCGAGTATTAAGGAACACCCAATGATTTTTTTTAAAATTAATTAACCCTCTGAGTGTTCGTCCTTGTCCTGAAAAATCATTCCGAAAGCGTTTACTTCTTTTTTGAGAATTCCTTCGAAAGTGCAACCCATTTAATTCCTTTCCCCTTTAAAGTTAGCGGGAGGTCTACAGGGGAAGATTTTATTACTCAGTTCGGCCTCTTTGTTGCTTTAAAACCGGGGGAAACTCGTTCACAGCTGTGACATTGCCTTTTGCGAATTTTGGGTGGAAAAAGCGGGTCCACGTGGTTGTTTGATCGGTTAAGTCACAATAAAAGTGAAGAGTTAAAAAAATAAAAACTCGAAAGAAAGAAACTTGTTACAATAGTTGAAAAATACTTGTTTATTTTAAACAAAACAAAATTTTAAAAAATTAATTTAAGAAAAATAAACTATTTTTAACTAACGATTTGAGCCAGGAAAAAGTACCTTGTATTTATTGTGGAATATGAGACTAAGAAAACACAAATACATCGTAATGTTTTTTAAAAAGTAACTATGTAAAAAAGAGTAAAAGTGACCATCTCTCTCTCTCTTTTTAAACAATAAGAGAATAAATGAAGTATCGTTACGACGATTATGTTTATGAAATGAAATCAATCTTCCTCTATTCAATTATATTTTAAATTTAAAGTAACATAAAGAGGGATTTCAATACTTTTAATTTATATATATTTTAATCCTATAAATGATGTTTTTATGTTAAATTAATTTTTCGGAAAAAATCTAAATTTTATTTCATAGTCAAACAACTTGTACTAAGCAAAAATACCTTCTTTACATAGGCATTTGTGACGGAGCAAAAAGCAAATTTAGTCAAATTTTTTATTTTTATTTTAATGGGAATATATTTTTTTTCAAAATGTAAAAGTATTTCTAACCATTTTCTATTAAAATTTAATTTTTTATTTTTCTGTTTCTTTAGTGTTAAACGGAAAATTCACCGATAAATACAACTTTCACACAATTCAATCATTACAAATTCTAATGAGAGAAAAACTTCTCCCAATTAATTTTGTCTTTCAAAACAGTACACTTAAAACAATTTTGCTCAGTGAAGCTAACCGACAATTCCGCAGTGTATTCATATTAATTTTTTTTAAAAAAATAACGTTCGGAAATGCTGTATTCAATTTTTTGAGAATAAAAAAATAATGCCTGCTGTGGAGAAGACAGAGAATGAGATGTGATGTATGGTTTTGAAAGAATGTTTTCGTACATGTAGAGTATTTTTGAAAATTCAAATATCACCAAAGCTGATCATATGATTGTAAATGAGTCTTATTTTAGAATGTGAGCTGTGGGGTATCAAAATAAAACATTTTACTTTTAAATAGCCAAGGAGTTTATACTCAATATCCTCTTCATAAAATTGCTTACAACTTTTATTCAAATTGTAAAGAAACTGAAATATAAATATCTGACTTACTCCAGTCAAAAATATTCATATTATGTGAAAATACTGTTCCTCCACTTATTTAAGTACATTTATAAGCTATAGCCCAAAGCAATAATTTATTTTTATAAACGAGGCAAAAAAATTAAGATATAAAAATATATTTTTCATTTTAGAACATATAAACCGTACACGGATTGTAAGACCATTTCTAAAATACTAAGAGTTTTTAGAGGAACAAAAACATAAATTTTGGGAAGTTCAAATTTTAATATAATACGCAAATATATATATTATTAAGCAAATACGTTTGACAAGAAAAAAGTAATTTATTTAAATCTTGTATTGCATGAATAAAATAAATCAAAGATCCTCCTGAAATAAACACAATTAAAGGGAAAATGTTTAATTTGCAATCGATAGAATATAAACGTTTCTGTTAGAGGTATCCCCGAAGTGACGCAATCCTATTCGGTAAAAAATAAAACTTACTGCTGGAATCATACAATTTCCTAATGAATGGGTGAATCCGAATATTTTTTTCATGTAAACTGTTTGGACGGAAATGGCTAAATAGGAACATTTAATAATTTACATAAATTAAAATTAACCGTTATAGCTTATATAATTTCTTAAGATTACAAAAGGTGTATTTCGGAAACACAAGTTTTAATAGGAGTACGGTTTATGAAAAGTAGAACAAATATATCTGAAGGACTATGGTTTGTTACCTTAAATATTGTGAGTGAGTGAGTGATTTTGGGGTTTATTGGCGCAAGAGCCGATTTCGGCTATACTGCGCCAAACATTATTTTTAATATCTGTGATCTAGACGGGAAGAGAGAAAGAAAGAATGAATTGAATGACAAGAAAGAGGGTCGAAAATAGAGAAGGATCACTAGGGTACCCCGGGTTCGTGAAGCCCGTGTTTGCCAAAGACAGTAAACCCTGTGGGAAAAGGAAAAGATCCCTATAGCACCTCGGGATTGTGACACCCGTACTCACCTAAAGAAGGTGAGTCCCCTGAGGGGCTTAAATACTGTGAAACACAACAAAGTATATTGGAAATCAATTCCCCAAATCGTGTTAATAAAAATATATGAAAAAACTGCAAGACTTATTTTTGTATTTGTAATTATTATAATTTTTCCTGAAAACTGCAAATTCTTGTGCGGCACACGTCAAAACTGCTGGGCCCTCACTTTTTGCCCAGTTCACCCCTACCTAAACCAGCTCTGCTCTAGCAAGTGAAAATGCCGTCTTCTGTTTATCAAGGTTATGCATTGCAGACTGCATCCTGTATGTTAGATGTTCGTTTTTTTCTTCTACGTCAATCTGTTAAAATCTGAATTTAAAATTATATGAATTTCTTAACATTCGCAACAATGCCCTTTATAATTTTTTAAATAGTACATGAATGCGTCTTCAAACATTACATTACATTTATGTTGACTTTTTAATTAATATTAAGTATAACTTAACGCAGAGATTTTCTGAATTTTAAAATAGATAGTTCAAAAACTCTTGTAGATATGATCATAATTTTTCATTCCTGTGTTTAGCTTCTCAGTATTGCTTCTACTTAAAAATTTATTGTATATTCATCAAATTTTTCAACATAATTCTTGCTCTTAACATACAGTTTTAACCGAATTGTATGAAATTTACAAAATGCATTAAAATGCTTAAGATTCTTATGTTAAAATTTTAATTTAATATTTTATTCGAAGAATTGTTAGTACTTATTTTAAATAATATTTAACTCAGTATGTGCACGATACATAAATATTTTTTTCTGAAATTTCAAATACAATTTCTAATATAAAATTCCTAGTTTTGTATGAAAATCTGGATATTTTCTGAATGTTAATAATAATAGATATCCAGATTTTAATTACTTGTTCTTCAGTTAGCTTTTAAAAAATAAATATTTAAAAATTTTGCATAAACAAATATGTTTAAAAAAAATTTTCAAATTGATCTTTATATTTATTTATATGCGTAAATGTCAACTGTAAATGTATCCGAATATTTTTAATTACTATTTATTCAAATATTCAAGGTTAAAAATATGAATTGGTATAAAAAACCCCTCATTCATGTTTTCTCTGAAGTAAAATGAAACTCAAGCATTTTTTTTTAAAATTCAAATGTAATTTGGTGTATTGTAACAATACGCGCCCTGAACATCTGGCTTTAAAATTAAAAAAAAAATTATGGATCTGAATTAGTTTTTCCATTATTATTTTTATGAAAGCGTAAGAATTTTTTACAAATAATTTCATGCAAAAGTTTAAAAATTATTCATTTTTAGTAGTTGGAAAGTTTCAAAGGTTTTAAATTTTGAAGCATTCGGTTTCTTATTAACTTTTTTGACACCTTATAATAAAATAATCATGGTTTAAAAACTGAAAACATTGGTTAAGAGAAGAAAAATGAAGCAATTAAATATAGTTCTAGATATTATATAGAGATTTATATACTTTAAAAACTTAATTTTTCATTTCATCATTTTAAGATGAAGAAAATAATACGAGTTAATCAAGCAAAGAGAATATACTTAAAAAGTTATTTGTCCAACTATATAAAATAGCAGATTACAGTCCCAACTTATTAAAACTTCAAATTAATATAAAATCAAAAGTGAGTTATATAATATTTTATTTATACGTTGAAACATTTTTCAAAACTTGAAAAAAAAAGTTAAATTGCTAAAAGTACAAAAAGAATTTATTTAATTCAAACGCAATAATATCTCAAATGAAGTTAAATTACAAACACTAACTTATAGTTCGTTCACTAAGGGGTCTAAAGAAATTCTTCCCAACTTTTTTACGATTGCTTCAGGGTCAAAACGCTGGGTTCCCCGAGAGTCGTAAAACTTCCTGTCAGTGACCATTGTGTCACCACAACCCTCCCTAATTATCTTTCATGGTGTTAAACCATAAAAGAGGGGAAAGGATTTCAGAAAAACACGGCCTACCCGCTTTTGAAGCACTCTCTTGAAGTCAGAAAAAGACGTGTGGTGCGTTTTCGAAGCATCTCTAGACGTGCGGAAAAGACGTTCAAACCGCTAAGAGGGTTAACACGCTTTTATAAGGTCCACTTATATGTAACGGAAACTTTGAATTTGATTTTTACCCACTTTAAAAGGTCAGAATAATTCGAAATTTTGCACACTTATTAAGGACCGATGAAAATATAATAATTTCTTAATTTGATTCCATCATGAATAATGATTACTCAGATTTGGCGATTAATTCCATATACCACTTCCAGATTTGTTTAAGTATTGCATATACCACTTCAGATTTGGCGACTAATGACATATACCATTTTCAGATTTGGTGACTAATTCCATAGACCATTTCCAGATTTGACGTCTAAAAGACTAAGGTGCAACCGTACAAACGAACACACTTGTGATCAATAGAAATATAACAAACAAACAAAAATGTGTTCTTTATAAGAGAAAGGGAAGGGTGGGTGTGTGGCAGCAATTTCTTACCATAATATAAACAACTGTCTTGTTTTTTCTAAAAAGAGAAATAAAAAAAGACTCGTGCGGTTGGGAAAAAAAACAGTTTATGTTCTAACTGCAAAATATTTTGTATTTTTACAAATCAATACGCTTAGAGTGGTAATGCGAACTAACATTATAACGATATGTTTAAAATGTTATAATGTGATTGACACTTAATATTTTTCTTAACACATTTTTATTAGTTTGGCATGTATCTATACAGAAGGGATCTTTGAAATATAACGATACTGATCCGAGGCCAGACTAATTGCAGAAGCTACGTAAACCCTTCCCCTCGGCTCCCAATACATCAAACTCAAGGAAAAATTCAACAATGAGTAAATGATAGTTTGAAAACTGAAAAAAAAAACACGCTTCAATTGTAGATCAAACTAAAATATAAAATATAAATTATTGTTTAAAAAAAATGAAAAACACGTTTTTATAGTGAATCGAACAAAAAAGTTTTTTAAAAAAAAATTCTTAATAAAGAATAAAATGATTCACTAGAAAATTAATATCATTGAAAGTAAAAGCGTAAGGTGCTTTCTTTCTACGTTTTTACACTTACTCAGAATTTCGGAATAGAACTAGCAAGGAATTAAAATAATTAATATAGAGCACCCCGCTCTTATCCCAATGACATGATTTTCTCGTTAATTATTTTATTTTATATTAAGAATTATTTTGTCACTTTTTAGTTCAATTCCCTATAAAAGCGTGTATTTTTAGTTTTTTTTTAAATTATAATTTATTTTTGGTGTATTCAAAAAATAATACACTATCAAAATTTACTTTTGTGAAATTTTAATAAATTTTCTTCAATGAAAAATGAATTTGTTTCAGGATAGGTCTGTTCTTTTATGCTATTTAACCTGAAAACGTCCATAACCATATTCAGTTCTGATGTCAAAAGTGTTATTATGAAACCACACTTATACATAATTAAAATTTCTTTGTGGAATTTAATTGTTTACACTAATAGATTAAAACTTAATCCTAAGTCTTTTCTTAAATTTTATTCTAACTTTAATAATACTACTCACTTTATTTATATTTTATTAAACATAATTAGTAGTTCATTAACATGTAAGTATTCCCAACCAATATTGTTCAACAAAATGCATTATCAGTTTTATGTGGAATGAAGCAATACTCCACGTGCAACTTAATCAAAACTTTTGAACAAAAGTTTTTAAGCTAAACTTAACCACTTAACACACTTAACCGCTTTGAACAATAGCTCAATAGAAGGCTGTTTCGTAATTAGGTAAAAATTATATATTATGGACATGTATTTAATGTGAGAACGAGAATGTAAATAGGCAACTCAAAGTATTTCATCAATACCAGAACAACATCGCACAGTCTCGGAATGCTATACATTTTGATATTACACAAAGCGTTTCATAAGAAGTTCTAGGGGAAATATTGTTATGAAGTGAAAGGATTTTAGATAAAAATTGCAAAAGTGCTTCTTAAATTATTTTTAAAGCACCAAAGAATAACTTTCAAATTTTTAAGTGTAAGAATTAATTTTAAAGAGACACGCATTAATTTGAAGAAAATTTTAAATTGTATTGTGTTTTTATTTTTTGTGAGAAGTTTCATAATTTAAATGCAGTAATTTTTAGGAAAACAATACAGATGTGGTCAACAATAGTTGATATGATTTCTTAAAAAATAGTGGATTATTAATGCTTTAGATGTCACAATGTGTCTTTTACAAATGCATTTAGTCATTTTTTACATTCTATATTAAATGGAATTATTATATTTCTGACATTTGTACAGCATATAATATTTTTTTGCAATCAATTCATTTTCAGATTATATTAAAAAATAATTTTGCATCTTGCATGTGTGCATGAGTGTGCGTTGAGAGAAAATAATTTGTAATATATTTCACAAAGCATTTTTACGCTTTTATTATACTTATAATTTTAAGATAACAGCCTAAGTAAAATTTTAAAATTTTAAATTGTACAGATAAATCTGCCATCATAAATGTGAAAAAAAGAACATTGGTTTATTTTTTTCACACAAAATTACATGTAGTGGAATTTCTGATCAGAATAAAAATAATCCGAAATACCGTAAAATCACGTATAACACGGACGAAATACCGTATAACACGGACTTTGAGCACAAAAAATTTGATTGAAATTTATAGGTGTGCGTTATACGCCGAATATAAAAATAACAGCTTCCAAAATAAAAATAAAAGTTATGAACTTAAGAAAATTACACCTCTCTATAGATAAGAATACTGTTTATTCTAAAGAAATACCATACCTAATAAATTTAAGGGTTGTGTTCTAAAAGTATACTAGATTTTTTTTGAAAAGGCCTCAATAAATGACTTTAAAACATAAGGGCATTGCACACATACATTTCAGGCCCCTTCGCAAAAATGGGGGCGCACGTTATGCGGCAAATATACCTAAAAATTAAAAACACTTAGCTTGAACGTATGAATACGCGTTCTACACCGATACGCCGGTTTTACGGTAAGTTTTAGATTTAAAAAAACACACACACACTCTCATAGTATTACAATAAATTATCCACTTAGTTGTTACAGTAACCCTAACGATATGGCAGTACCTGATGCCACAATATTCAACAAAATTAACATGATTCTTGCTTGCTTTGGTTGAGATTAATTATATAATGATAAAGGAGTCTTCGAGGAAACACCTTGATATTTGCAAGAGATATTTCCAAATAAATCATCGCTCCAACTTGTCAAGATAACGAAAAGTGTAAGTTAATGACACACCCCTTTTAAAGCAAATATGATGAGGGATGTAATGAGTGAGCAAATAGGATGAGGGACTTTTATCGTTATTAGTGTATTCAGGATATTATTGAAAGAGAACATGCACATTATCTTGTTGATAAAAGTAATTAGCATCACGGTTGTTAATTTCTTTAACAACACACTATTTAACTATCAACCATTATCTGATTAAGTTGAAAATATCCGTATAACTCTGTTTTTATACAATGATTTAATTATGCAATTATCCCATTGATTATGAATATGTATGTGAGTAAAACCAATAATAATTTGACTTTATTTTATACCACATAATATTTATATTTTGGTTAATTATAAGTTCTACTGTACAAAATAAAAAATCACATTCTATAGTAATGAGGTATTATGAATAGTTTTAAAATATCTAAAACTGTCTTAATTTCTATTTTCGTAATAACGTATTACTGCTTTTTTATTAATTATGGTATTATTTTAATGTTATTAGAATACCTGAGTAATTTATCATGGGTACAATACAATTATTATGAAGTATTTTAAAAAATTAATGAATATTAAAGCTGTTTATAACTATAAATAACAAAAAAATGTATAAATCATCAAAAAAGTAAAATTCTTTAACAGAAAACCCCTCGCAGATTGTCTCTAGAGATCACATTAACGAAAAATGTTGTTTAGATAAATTCCGAATTTAAGCGTAAAACATTTAAATATTTGCAATTAATTTATTAAATTAAGATTAAATAAAAGCTTGCTGATAATAAAATAGTAATTAAACTAAACTATTTTAGTTAAGTTTCACTCAAGTGTGAGTGATTTTGAAAATCATGTTAGTAAATATGCATTACTTACATTATATAACCACTTATTAAAAATATTCAAACGTGACATATCAACTATATAAACAGAAATGGCAAAAATTGTTGACACTTTTTAAGTTTTTTTATGTTTTTTTGCGTTTGTATGCTTGTAGAAAATTTTACTCTGCACAAAATACAGAGTATTTTATCACATTTGTAAAAAAAAATTTAATACTAAATTCGATTTAAAAAACAAAACTCAAACATTTGAAACATAAAAAAAGTTATGTTACAATAACTCTCAATATACATTATATACTGCTAATAACAGTGATTTACCAACGCTTATTGGAGTATCCATTATTTTTATTTACAGCTTCGTATCGATGTTTCATTGAGCTAAAAATAGTTTTAAGCTCTTCATTCGTTATTACACGATGCCAGGAAACAATTACATCCTTTTTATTTCATTGGTATCTCATTCGGACAAGAGTTTTAAATGGTGACACAAGTTTTCCGTAGGATGGTGGTCCGGACTGTTTCCTGATCATGGCAACAACTTAATGATCTTAGAACGTTACCAGTCTTTCAATTACTTTACTGTGTGGCAATAAGCAGGATTTTACTGAAAAATAAATGATGCATTGTTGGTAAATAAATCCCTAATGGAATGCGGAATGAGTTTTAGAATGGTGTCAATGTATTTCATTACATTCAGTGTCCCATCGATGATATGAAGGTGACCAATACCATATGCTGATATGGAAGACTAAATGATAAAACTATGTAGAGAGGCATTTCACACATAGTTGATTGGATGCAGTCAGGATGTAGCATTTCTGCTATTCTACGTCATATATATTTTAGGCTATCACCACCGAATTAAGATAGTTTAGTTCCGCCCTCCATATAACTCGTGAACATTAACCTTTTGTCCAATTAATGTGTTCCTTCGACCACTGTAGTCCCTTTTAGCTGTGATGTAAATTGAGATACGGCTTTTTCGTGGAATTCGACCTTTTAGTCATACATGTGCTAATATACCCCTGATTGTTTCAGAACTGACAGAAACACCAGCATCTCTCAGATCACTTGTGACTACTGTTCATGAAATTCTTTTATCTCGGAGATACACTATTTTTATTCTTCAGTCGTCATCAGATGTTGCGCTGTTTAAAATGCCGGTTTAAAGTACCATTTTTTTTTCTATGTGAAAAATTCTAAATAATTATTTGATATTCTTTATTTAAAGTATTTAGCAAATTTAAAATACGTAAAAAGAGAAGAATTTTAATTTTTACAATAAACATTTTTTAGTTCTTTGAATTTAATGATCATTTTTTTATCATCAAACAAACTTTTTTAATTGTTTTATACTTAAATTTTTTTTTTTAAAAACTTATCTTTCGATTGACGTAGACATCTTCGAAAAATCTTAAATAAAGAGCTATCTGTTCTAATTTATAATAAGGGGAATAATTTTAAACTATAATTACCCAGTTTAATTTCATAGGAATTTTTTGAAATTTGAAATTCAGCCGAATTGAAAGATTCAATCTGAGATATTTGAAAATAACCTCAATATCCGTGATAGAAATGGTCTATTTCAGAAGTTCATTGCACGTATTAAGAGGAATGGTACGATTTACACAATTTTTTTAAATTTAATATTTTCTTATTTTAATATTTTTCTTATTTTAATTCAATATTTTGGTTGTTTCCTATGTGTATGTATGATGTAAAACAGATTTTTTGTCCTAAACTTCGGAAAAAGCTAACAATTTCATTTTTAAAGGGAAGCACATTAAATTTATGAAGTGATTTTAAATTGCTACTCCTCCTACAAAAATAGACTTGCATATATAAAATTTGATTTACAAGTACATGAAATTATTTATAACAAAAGTTGGTATGGATTTTGTCATAACATGATTTGTATTCATACAGTACTTCTTTTTATGAATGATTATTGAAAATTCCTTAAAACCTAAAGAAAATTGTGTAAATTCTTAATTCATTTATTTCTTAAGAAATAAGTATGCATACCAACTTTTATTTCATGTAATATTAACAACAAGTCAAAAAAGTCCTCGAGTACTAGGCAACAGTAGAAAAAAAACTTTAGCATTTTAAATGAAGACTAACTTCAAATTTTCAAGTTTTTTGAGTTCGTAAAAGTAAATAAAACATAATTTAGGTTTACAAATATAAATTTGATTTTGTGACCAATTTTTGGCTATTGAATTGTACTGTGTCCTGCTAATTAAAAGGAATAACTTAAAGCAGTAATACCACAGTATAATGCCCGTTTAGCCATTACTAGATAAATTAATTTTAGGTAGCTGCCAAACCAGAATTTTATTATCTAAATCAATTTAACATACATAAATTAAAATATCGTCATAAACACAAATATAAAGCAGAAAATTAACTAGAAACATGATAATTATAAATAACGACTGAGATCAATAAAACCACATTAATTCACTATTAACTTTGCATTTAGAAACAACGCTAGTAGAATTCTTAATTCAGTGTAGAGTGGGCCAATGTACATTATAACTGTCGAGGCTCAATGTTTTTTCCGTTCAGGTACCTTCCTCGCTACTTGATCAAGGTTTAAAATTAAGTGGTCAGGGGCCAATATCCCTCGTGTTGCTTCATATTACGATGTTAATCTAAAAATCCTTCCCTCACTCAAATAAGAGAACTGATTACCCAAAGCACTCGGTTCGAATAATTTGTATAGACCAAATAAATTATAATAAATATAGCTAAACTTAATTTATTAATTAAGTAACTTGAGTATATGGTAAGAATATTAACGTTGGTGGTCCAATTACAAATAATTAAACGCAAATTATATAATAGAGCTGGAAGGGACATAAGCCAGCTGAAACTAGAGTTACATATTTAGTGCCTCCGATCTATTTAAAATTAATGGAACTTTAGCATCAATGACAACAAGCTAGAAACTCGATTCCCGACATCAAATTCGTTATATTTTTGGACACTAGTAGCGTGTTGTCACCTTATAATGTTAAACTAACTGTACTTTAATTCACTTGATACAGTTACTGATATTTACTTGCCGTATATACTATATAAGATGGCTGTTAACATTTTAATAATATCAATTAAAAAGCAAATTCGTTTTAATAGAGAAACTATGCGGTATAGCCAATTACAATATGAATCGTTAAGTAATTACTGCCTTAGCTTATATGGATTTTTAGAGGAAGTAGACAATTGCTCAGTCAAGAAAATCCCAAAGGTCCTCATTTGTAATTAAATCTGTGTAATACGCTAGTTATACTTCAAATGTGTCCTAATAAAGAAAGTGGTTTATGTCTACAAGCGTAGTCCAATGAAAGAGAACATAATGGACGTTATATTTTGTTACAATCACACTAATACGAAATCTCCCATTTTGTTGAAATCTTTTGCATCAATATATTTTATTATTCACTGTCACAAGTACTTATTGAACAACCTTTGAATAAATTTCTTACCAAATCATCTAATAATAATATACCCCTTAGTGCCGATCCCACTGTAAGCGTGTGTTTCAAAAATGTTGAAACTGTGCTGACAGATGTCTTGGTCTGTTCAGATCAGAACCCCAATTTTTATCAGGTTTTATGGGGCAGGCACGTGTTATATCGATTTACTTTGTGATGATGCATTCAGTTCATTGAAAGCAAAATCCTTCTTCCAATTCTGCAATGAATTTTTAAAAAAATATGCTAATATTCCTGCTTCTTATCATATAAAAAGTAAGAAAACATGAGTTATTTTAATACAGGGGTGATTTGAAGAGAAAAAAAAACTCTCTGCAGCTAAATATTTAGGTACCAAAACGAACTTCAAATTATACATATGGCTCCTAGTTGTTATTGCATATACACGTTCATATACTTTCGATTAGTGTACACAGATGCATGCGTGTATGTGATATTTATAATATGTGTGTATTTGTATGTGTAAATGCATATGCACGTGTAAGTGTATGTTTATTTGTATATAATATGTGTATTTTATATACATATGTATATTTATATGCTTAATATGTATATGTTCATATGTATGTGTAATTCTGTTTTTATGCATTTTTTATAACGAAATTTCCCAAATAATATTCGGACATCATATGGAAAATTACAAAAATTGTACATCGACATTTATTAAAAATAGGAAAATTCATGATTCTGGAAGGTATTTTTTTGAGAATGTCTGCTTGTGTCGGTAAATTAAATCTGATTTAAAGGGATTTATCAACGTGTGTAGTTCAGTTCCAATAATGTTGCACAAAATATTTGAAGTAGACTTAATTTAATTTACTAAACCACATCCTGATCAAAGATTTGCTTAACGAAATGAATATACTTAGGGATATTCCATCGCATGCATTTGACGTTATGAACCCTCGAGTCAACATTCATATCTACATTTATACTTGGTCAATATATACTAACTTTGAGACAGGAAATATTAAAGCAGCGTCAGATCTTTTGCATGACGTTACTTGCTTAGGATTACGAAACTGAAATTTCGGTACCAATCTATTCCTATATTCAATTAGTTTACCAACCCAATTATCACTTCCCTTTTCAGCGAGAATCAAATATTGTTGAGTGTTATTAGCATTACTAGAAGCAGGAGTAGCAGTATTACTATTAGCTCGGTAAGGGCTAAGTTCACTATTATACGAGTACTATTATCTTGAAAGGGTGTAAGAAATTTCTTGATTAGTTACATATGATTAAATATGTTCACATATTTATAGAGTTTGATTATAATAGTTTTACATATTTTGTTATACAGGGTTAGATAATTCGAAATTCAGTCTTAGTAACTGTGTCATGTTATTTATATCAATTGGATTTGCATTTAATTATAATGGGAATTATCATCCCCACCCCCCTCTTTTCAACGTTGTTTCTAAGGAAAAAATATATATATTTTTCAAAAATTATTTTTCAATATATCTTTTACATATAGTAAGAGATATATATGAAAATAGAATGATTTATTTCTTCTAATATAAACTGATTCGATTCGCAATATATTTTGAATTAAAATCTATGAGAAAAAGATCATTTTTTAAGTATTTTAAATCGTATTATTTAAAGCGTATTATTATTATACTATCTTATGTTAGGCGAAAAATGCTTTACATTAATTTTAAATATATATATATATATATATATATATATATATATATATATATATATATATATTGATATTCTTTTAAGTATTAATCATGTTGATTCATCTCTCTTGTAGAGAAATTTTGATTATATATATATATATATATATACAAGGGGTGATCAAATGAAAAGGTACGAAACGGCATAAAAATGAAACAGTTAAATATTTGCATATTCCGCCAAGGGAGAATGTAGCGAGGCATCTCGGGATGCCATTGGAGACTCTAACTGGGATCGGATCATGCGCGGGTGCCCGCATGCGCAGGAGAGAGACCAAAGGCTCTTATAAATAGCGGCGTCCAAATGATGCGAGCACAGAATTACTCGAGCACAGAAAAAGCATTAACTCCGATGTGTACTGTGAGACACTCCGACGCCTACACAGGTCCATCAAGAACAAAAGACCGAGGCTGCTCACGGAGGGTGTGGTTCTGCTCCATGATAACGCGCGTCCACACGTCTCCAGAGTCACACAAATGGAACTGGAGAAGTTCCAATGGGAGACGTTGGACCATCCGTCCTACAGTCCGGACATGTCACCCTGCGATTTCCATGTGTTTGGTCCACTAAAGAAACACCTGAAAGGAAAGCGCTTCAACTCGGACGACGTACTCAAGGACACTGTGAAGGACTGGGTCTCGTCACAGCCACAGGAATTCTGGGAACAAGGAATCCTGCGGCTGGTTCATCAGTGGGATCGTTGTGCTCAGGCCTATGGTGTATATTTTGAATAAAGTCTATATTTGTACCCACCGTGTCGTTTCGTACCTTTTCATTTGATCACCCCTTGTATATATATATATATATATATCGTTTCTTACCAAATGTTCAGAAAGAAGCAATTAATTCCCTTACAAAATATCATTAATACTTCTCTTACTGGAAATTGGTTCATTTAAAAAAATTGAATTCTCTGAAAAATTTGGAAAATTTTCTAAAAGAATATGTTTTGTATGTTTTTTATTCATAATTGTTTCTATTACACTGTTCGAAAAACATCGAATAATAAATACGGACTATATTGTAGTTAATTATGAATTAAATAATTTTCGTATTCCAAATTTTAAGACGACAGAATAAGATATTTTTTCTTTCTTATGATGTTAGCATAACCTTGAGGATTGGAGGTGTTGAAAGTCCTTTTTTTTCGGATTCACAATTATCTTTTAATATTAGACATATTAATTTTCATTTGTAAGTCATTATTTTTTCATAAAATATTATAATTGTCTCACAAATTTATTTTATTATGAACACTTAAAATATCTTTGAGTTTCTCTATTTCTTTTATTTTAAAAAAAATATCTGTATGAAACATAAAAGTAATTTATTTTCTTATCGGATTTAATTTTTTTTCTCTTTATGCATACTATCATATCTTAAAATATCATCAAAAGATAGAAATGGTATATCTTGTTCGATTTTCGACATCAAATTCGTAGAAATATCAAAGATGGCATTAAACTTACAAATGGAATTCTCGGAAAAAGCGTTAGTTTTATCTAGATTTCTGGGTAAAAATTCCGAGTAAAGTAAATTCTGCAGGAAATGCAATCCACGTTTTAAATGTTTTCCTAAAATATTTATGCAGGCAGATTGTTTTTCTTACTACTGTTTTCTGGAATAATTTCATTAGAATTATTTTGTGCTTTTCCAACTCGTCTTTACTAACATTCATTTAACTTTTGAATTTCATGCAATTATTATTTTTAAATTTAATTTATTTTCTGCAAATCAAATAATTCTTTATTAAGAATTATTTTATTTCCAGAATTGAATTATTTCTTCTTTTATTTTTATTTATTTATTCAGGCAGAAACTTTTCAATAATAAGAACTAAAGTCTTTTTTTATTTATTATTTTGTGTAACTAAAGAATAAGATTTGGCAATCTGCTAATTATACATGTATTTCAATAACTATGTAAAAATATATCAGAATAAAGAATTATTGCATTACATGATAATTTGACTCTTATTATACACTTTTAAAGACACATTTTGATAAATAAAGTTTAAAAATATAATTGCATTTATTTATAAAAATGTTAAATAAAACACCAGTAATGTTTTTAAAAATACAGGGTGATTCATAATACCTTCAATAATTTAGAAAGTCGAAGTAAAAAAACTAAGACGAATTCAGCAAAGAGAAATACAGAAAAGTATTAAGTTTTTTTTTGTATATTTTGCAGATGTCCCGTATATATGAACACTATATTGGTCACATTACATACATGAATGTAAAAGTCAAATTTTTGCCTCACTTTAGCCAACATGGTACTACCAATGCTTTGGTTAGTGCGTGCTATCATTTAATTCAGTTCTGCTACATCATGTGGAAAAGAGAATAAGGAATATTTGAACTTTGAGTAACAGATCTAGTTTTCGTATAATACGGAAAACAAGAAAACCTTGGAAGAAATTATTAATAACCATGTAAAATCTCCAAACTTCTAATATTCATTGAAAGTTAAAATTAATAACCATATTCATAGCTTATAAATATTTCAACTATTAATAAAAAAGATTAAAATTTAAACTGCTTTTAAAATATAAAATAAATTTTTAAAAAATTATGTGCTTTTCCAGCACTGAATTAAACTTAACTGCGTCTTTCAATATTCAGTCATATTTTTCCCCGCAACCCTCATCTTCATACAATAACAATGTATTGAAATCAACAACATTATACTTTGACGCTAAAGCTGGGACTGATCTCTAAGCGACCTTCGCACTAATCCTCTTGGGGAAATTTTTGGACTAGCATTCGCGTTAATTCACAGCCATTTCTCTAAAGAAGAAACCCTGATATGGAGATTTGTTTGTCTATATAAAGTCAAGGTTTTATAATTGAAAGATAGGAGGAGCGGAGAAACTGTTGCGGCATTACGAAGGTGAGATTTAATTGATTTTCACAATTTGAGAAAAGAACGGAGTTTGCCACTATGCTAAATTTGTGGATTGGGAATTTATAGTCTAAGATAGATTAGATTAAATTAAACTGATTGCTTGCGCTTGTTCACTTAGGATTTATTGCTTTATATATATATCACTCCTAAGACATTCTATTGTGGTTTAACTAGTGGTTGATTAGTGTGTTTTAATAATAATAAAATAATGATTTTGTCGAAGTTTTTGGTCATGTTTTGTTTCTCCCATATCCTTAGGTAAGCTGGAAGGAGATTGAGCGACTTCAACAGGAAGTTTCTAACGATGGCATCCAAAGGTTTTTTTCCCAACGGCGTCTTACTTTCTCCACAACCGAGATAGGAGTTGGATCCAGTTTTAGGGTCTTACCTAAACTTTTTTTTCCGGATTGGAATATGTGGATGAATTCTTATAATGCGTAGAAAACAATGTCAATTTTTACGAGCACTTTGGCTTGTGCATAGCTAAAAGGTCATCTCAAGAGACACACATTGGCTTAGTTCGAAATATTTGGATATACTAGGGTGCAGGGGGCAGCTACTGATTTTGTCCAATTAAAGAAGCGTTAACGGAACATTTACCAGTAGTTAGGAATAAGACAGAATTAGAAATCAGGTTCTATTCATCGTATCAAAGTCGAGGTCAGGCTCCATCTGACTTTATTTACGAACGACTAAAAGTACACAAAAGGCTGGGACTAAATATGCCAGAGGACAACCTCATAGATCACATTATAACGCGTCTTGAACCCCAGTTGATGGAAAATATTGAGATTCGAAATCCAACTTCGCGATCTCAATTACTCCAGATGATCAACAAGTATGAAGATAGATATTTGATGAGAGGCATCCAGCTTCCAAGTAATAGTAATAGTGAAAGACGAGATTGTGAGATGCGAGTCGGAGATCTCTCGACGATCGTAGGAATAGAAATTGGAAAGATGCAGAGGTAATTGAACGACAAAATGACAGAAGAGATACTTATAGAAAAACATACGGGAATATACCCCAGAGAAACCATGTTAACCAAGGGTTCGAGAATACAAACCGTATTGACAGAAATGGTCGTAAATTGGAGAATTGTGGTGGTCGGAATCAGTCAGAAATAGGGGTTCGAGTGAAAATTTTAACCGAAGTTCGAGTAATATAATTGTACTAATGATAATAATGAAAATTTAAACTTTTAAGTGATCTATATGAAGGGGGTGATCGATTGCAGGTTGAAAGGATTCCTCCTATCAGTCTTTCAGCTCTGTGGATGTCCCCTATTGAACTTCCGTTCGTATCCATTTTATTGAACGAAATATTTACAAAAGCGTCATGGGATACTGGGGCTGAAAAGTCGTTTATCTCAAAAGACACGTAATTTTTTTTTTTTTACAAACCAGTTAAGAAGTCACATGCCGATGTCATGACGGCACAGGATGTCCGTTATAAAAAGGTAGGAATAGTTGAATTTCAAATTAGGATTAGAATTTAAGAAAAAGTGGATTTTTAATATATTGAAGGATTTAGAATATCCTTGTATTTTAAGGGTTGATTTTATAAGGGGATCAAAAATTACACTGAATTTCAATAAAAACTTATTAGCGATCCCAGATTCGCAAATTGAAGAATTACCAAAAGATGAGGGGAATTTAAAAATTGATCTTTCAAAAACGAAACTCAAGGAAAGTCAAAGGAGAGAATTGAAAACGTTATTTAATAGTTTTAAGGGACTGTTTTTCGATAAACCGGGGCTCACTCATATATAATATCATGCTTTTTTTTACACTGTGATAAACCACCTGTAGTTTCGAGACCTTATCAGTATGATAGGGTAAAACAGGAGATAATTGATTATCATGTTGACAAGAGGTTAAAGGAAGGTACAATATTACCGATTCAGTCACCTTATGCATCTCCTGTAGTACTGCGTCGTAAGAAGAACGTATTACCTCCAGATAATGCAGAACAATTATAGATGTGTAGTAGATTATCGCAAGTTTAACACGGTAGCTAGGTACCCTAGATATCCCTTGCCATTCATTGAGGATTTAATCACTAATACTCCTTACACGACGATAATGAGTTCTATAGATCTACGTTCCAGGTACTTCCAGTTAGCGGCAAATCCCAGGGATCTAGTTAAAAAGGTTTTCGTGACGAAAAACGGCAATTATATATACGTTTAACCGCATGCCATTCGGCATCACGAGAGCTGCCCGAATTTTCAGAAAGCTATAGGTATAACACTCAAACCGGTGTTAGGAAAGTATGTGAATGTATATATGGACGACGTTATTATTTCGTCTCCACCATTTGCACACCACGTCGGACATTTATGGGAAGTATTTAGGCTGTTGCAGGAAACAGGGTTGACGTTGAACAAAAATAAGTGTAATTTTGGTTGCGATAAATTAAAATACTTGAGTCTAGCATGAACAAAGATGGTATTACTATAGATGTGTGTGTGTGTGTGTGTGAATCTAAGGTTAAGGCAATAATAGAGATAAAACTTCCAAAGAATGCTAAAGAAGTGTCGACGTTTCTGGTCAATGGCTAAAGTGGTATCAGAAATTTATTAAAGGTTACGCAGATCTCTGCGAACCCCTTTATCAATTAAAGAAAAAGTATAGGAGATTTATTTGGTCGGAGAAGAGGCAGGTTGCCTTTGCATCTATCAAACGCGCAATTACGACAACACCAGTTCTAAAATTACCGGAATTTAATGTGCCATTTAAGTTGTTTTTTGACGCCAGTTCGATTGGGATTGGGGCAGTGCTTACACAAGATCAGAGACCCATTGCGTATGCGTCCCGCAGGCTCAATAATGCGGAGAGAAACTACAAAATCCCCGAACGCGAGTGTTTGGTGGTTATCTGAGCTTTAAATATAAACTTCGCACCTATTTTTGTCCGCTGCCAGTAAAATCGATAACGGATCATGCGGCCGTTAACAACGTTAAATTTAACAAACGTTAAAAATTTATTCAACCGAATGATTAGATGTTGAATGGGAACACCAATGTAGTGGCAGATGTGTTAGGAATTAGATTGAAAGTATAGTGGGCGAAAATATTGCTTGTGCAGTGAGTAGAGATTTGATACTTTCGTCTAGAGAGCAATTGATTTCAGAACAAAAACAGGACCCTAAGTAAGGTCATATCTATAGATATCTCGAAACACTGATGACAGCTAAGTTAATGCGACAGTCTGTGTGAACTTATCTCAGAATTTTAAATTAGTTGATGGCTTGTTATCTTATGTTAAGCATGCAACCACTCTTGAAGAACTTAGAGTGTATATTGCATGATCCCTACGGGGTGAGATAATAGGCGAATTTCATGATCTGCCCAAGGCTGGTTATTTAGAAAAGAAAAAACTTATTTACGCGTCAGGGATGCTTGTTATCTTCCCTATATGAGAAAGTTTACATGCGAATATGTTTTGACATGTGACATATGCCAAAAGTGTAATTATAAAAACGCGTTAACAGCTGGTGGTTTAATACCGATTGTAACTAATTATCCATATGAAATAGTTTTATTAGATTTGCCCAGACCTTAACGGTATAGATATATTTTAGTAATAACGGATCACTTTAAAAAGGGGTTGGAAGTTATACACCTCCGAAAGGCTTCCGCCAAGATAATTGCCAATACCCTGTTCGAAAATTATATTTCGCGATAAGGAGCTCTTATTAAAATGATTAGCGACAACGGGGGGTCCCCAATTTGTATCCGAAGTTTTTGAGCATTTAAGTATTATATTAGGCATAAATATTGTCAAAATAGATGCGTATAGACCTCAGTCAAATAGAACGGAAAGAGTTAATCGTGATATCTTACAAATGATTACTACTTTTGTAAATGACGATCATGAAACCTGGGACCAGTTTCTAAGAATATTTGCCTACTGGACCACGGGAAAAACTCCAGCAGAGTTATTTTTGGGCAAAAAACATATTACATTGTTTCAAAAATGTGTGATGATGACGGATGGCGCAGAATTTGTGTGGTTAGGAATATTGAAAGGGTGTTTGAGTAAGCTAGGCAGAGAGAATACAAGAAAGAAACATGAAAAGTGAATTTTTGCAAGAGGCAAGTCTTGTTTTGTTAAAAATTTTATTAGGCAAAAATTTCACACTACATTGCGGTACATTTTTCTGGTTGTGTGAAAAATGAACTTTTGTATGCGTAAATGTATTCCAAAGTGCAGAAAGCAATTGTATGATTACATTTGCTTACTACATATTGAGACTTAGCTGGGGGTGCGAGAATTCCTTGTATTGTTTGTTTATATTGAATACTTTGAAAATTGTATATAATTGTGTATGTATTCGCATATTGATGTATATATTTGTATACATCTGGTTTTGGGACGCAGCGTAAACAGGAAGTTAGCCATAATATTAATACAGCTGCGTAGTTGGAATGGGATTATTTTTTTTTGAAAAAACAGATTGTGTTTATATATTTAAAAATAATTGACAATTAACATATGTGTGAAAGTTCAATGTTGTCTGTGTAGGTATGTAGTGTTAAAAAAAATTTGTGCGTCCACTGATCCAGTTCTCATTTCAGAGTGACTGATCCCGATGTTTTGAAGATTTTTTTAAAGAGTATTTAACATGTAAGACGACGATGGTTGTTAAAATATTTAAGTTTTATATGTTGTGTATGACAGGGTTGTTACCTCTCTTTAGAAGTTTTTCTTTGGTCCTCGCCCAAATGGGATACACCTTAAATAATGATTGTAAAATTGGAGGTTTTATAAGTGATATAAAATATTGAGCTAGTAGTTTTTGATTGTTTTTTAATGGAGCGTATTGTTATGTAGGAGTTAATGCTAATTTTGAGTTACAGAAGACTTAGTAGCTTAAATGCAAATTTATTTTCAACTTAATTTCTATCGGGTCATTAAGATCCTCAAATAAATCAGATTTTCTCCTTAGAGGAGGTTGTGACTAATATTTACGCGACCTTCACACTAATCCGCTTGGGGGAATCTCTGGGCTAGCATTCGAGTTAAATCACAGCCATCCTTCTCAAGATGAAACCATGGTATGGAGATTAGTTTGTTTATATAATGTCAGGGTTTTGTAATTGTTTGATAGAAGGAGCAGAGAAACTATTGCGGCAATACGAAGGTAAGATTTAATTCATTTTCACAACTTGAGTTAAGAACGAAGTTGGCCACTATACTTAATTTGTGGATTTTTAATGTATAGTCTAAAATAGATTAGGTTAAATTAAACTGATTACTTGCGGTTGTTCACTTAGGGTTTATCGCTTTCTATATATATCACTCCTAAGGTATCCTCTTGTGTTTTAACTTGTGGTTGATTAGTGTGTTTGAATAGTAATAAAATAATAAATATTGTGGAAGTTTCTGGTTATGATTGGTTTCCCCCAAACCCTTAGGTAGGTGGGACGGTGAGGGAGAGACTTCAACAGGAAGTCACTCACAAAAATACGAGACAACTTTAACCTCTCAGATACCACTGGCGTATGTAAATGCCTCACTCTTTCAAAGCGATAATTGACCCGAACTTATATATATGTCTTACCGAAAAACGATCTTTTCTGTGCACTGCTATGCATAAAATTATTCCGAAGATTTTGGAATGCAATAAAAGGAACTAGACAGTGTTTGTGAAGGATTTATTTATTTAGTAGGATTTGCTTATTTATTCCTGTTCTCCCTTCCCCCCTCCCAATACTTCACATACACGTACCTAGATGGAACTCGGGGGTGATTTACATATGGGAGCGATTTGCGTAACTTTTAACTTTCAGTTAAGGGATTAATTATAAACCGTACAAATTATCAAGATAAATATTATTTTTGGATTTAAATTTTATATGACAAGCCCATGGGTTCACTGCTTATATTGAAACTTACTCTGAACTTAAAATTTTTAAATCTATTACAAAATACATTGTGCAGTGCTGATATATTTATAAGTATGTTTATATTAATGTAAATATGTACTTTATTTCCCATTATGTCAAATTGTATCTTGTTTGTTCGCTGTCAGTAAATTAATAACTTTCTTAAATAATCTTTTGTTTTTAACTCTTCAATACACCCCTCAGTAGAGATATCTCGCCGCCCTAGGGAGCATTCCCAACCATTTGAGAAAATCTGCTTTAACCCAAATATTTTTATAATTTCTTGGCTTTTGAATATGCGTTATTAAATGGAATAAATTTTTGACACATGTTAAGGAAACACAGTAATACTTAACCAACGAAGCAAACTTCTCAGAGTCCAAAATTCTACTTAAAGATGTCATGCTTCTGAAAAATGACGTCTCAAAAGTTTAACTGCCTCAGTTAATCACAAAGCAGGTTAAATGGCCTGATATTTTAGTATTTAAAATGAGTAGTCGTTCACGTGATGGCAGTTTAATGCTGTGTTCCTCAATTATCTTAAATGAGGATGAAATGTCTTGAAAAGTGATTTTGTATTATCTCTAATGTGAGATAGTGAGTTAATTGAGTTTCTTTATTAGTTTGAAAATGAGAAAGTTAAATGGGGCAGTTGCATTGATGTTACCTTAAAACAAATAATAATTTTGTGAAATATAAGATTAAATAAAGTTTAAATAAAATAATAAAACTAAAATTGGAAATCAATGTTTGAACTGTCGAATGTTATTTTTTTTTTAAATAATTAATAAATGTTATATTTTTAATAAAATTTAATTAACATCTATTTGACATTATAAGTGTTTTTGAACATATAAATAGATAACTCTTGCAAAGAAAGAAATATATTTACTCCGCACTATAAAGCTGCACGAGAACAAAATTACTCGTAATTTGATACTATTGTTAAGGGACGAGAATGATACCACTCTACATACTTCCATACCAGACCAACGGGGTAGCCTTTGAACCTAGACATAATTAAAGCACATCGATTCCCTCTTCACGGTGGGTCTAGTGCGTAACTAGATTCCGACCCATGACTTTGACCACTAGGCAACTACAGCCACCAGAGAGGGAGTAAATGACGTGTTTATATCTAGTAGAATAATCAGCAATACGGAGCTATAAGCAGGAGTGTATTATAATGAGTGTTGCCCAAATGTTTATAATTTACAAAACTGTTGTGTGACAAAGAGAAAAACCTTTCAAAGGGCATGTGCAACTAAGAGACACAGGTTGTGGATGATCTGCTAAAAATTACTGAATATTATGATGATTAGACATATATAAACTAGGAAATAGAAACTAGCCTAAAGAAAACACTACTCAATGGTTACTTATGACAATTGAACAATACACCTTCATAAAAGAGACATGTTTTCAATCTCATCAGTTATGGCATACCATCAAAAACAGCCTATCGGCGTCAGAGTTTAAAGTTAGAAATGAAGAAATAGTCTGGACAACTCAAATGAGAAAATACATATACGTTTTAACAATGCGATTCATTTCAGCCAGACAAACAGTTATAAAATACAGTTTATATAACAAGTAGTATATATTTTATATCAAGGAATTAATCGTGACTAGGGAAAAAATCATCGCAGTGCTCCAACAAAAGCGCCCTGTCATGAATACATGTTTAAAAACCCTCATTATCTCTAGACAAAGATTCACTTACCGGAAATCAATCCAGTGATGAAGTTATTATATTCCGTGCTTTTTGGAATGAAATTATATTAATCCAGACTTCAGAAACTCTTTGAGCCTAAACATAGAGTAGTAGGGTACAAACAATATTCTTGTATAATTTTGGTAAGTATGACATGCTTTGGGGAGACACCGTACCCTCCAAAGAACAATAGATAACGGACGCGCATATACTGAGTGAAGTGTGGGAACTTTCACCTCAAATTTTTTTGAAGTAAGTGTTATAAACACGCACTGTAATCACGTAATCAAAATAATAATAAGACTTATAACTTACAAATAGACTTTGGATTTTTGAACTTTTTCTTGACTGGACTGAGTGTGTTGTATTTAAATCAACCCGTCAATAAGACTTTTCTGCTTCGCCCCCAAGTGAATGCTTTCTATTCAATTTTCATTTCTCTTTTTTCTTCATTCATATATAATATAATATTGGATTGCAATTTTGGGCCATACATTCCATGCCAAGTATTTGGGTTTTTGCATAATTGCGCGTTATCAAGAAAGTTAATTTTTAAAATTTTATTATACATGGCGTCCAAAATTAATACACTCAAGTCCATAAATTAAGGATAATTCAAAATCACACAAAATTGAAATCTAAAATAAAAATTTCACCTGTACAATTACCACACACATCTTGAAGAAGAATATGCAAATTAAAGGAAACCACAAGATGGCGCGGATAGTACGTCACAATGACGAGAGTGTAAAAGAGGGGTACATAAGGAAGGGTGGCAAAGAAGTAAAATTGTTCAAAAGCGCTTTATAAGACTTTCAGTGCAATAACCGCATAGTTATGGCACAAAGGAAGCATTTGGAGGATTTTTTACGTGGTAGAATTATCGGACGACTGGAATATGGACTTAGCCAGCTGAAAGTATCCGAGGAGTGTCATCTCCAGGCTTTGGCAACGATTCCAAGATGATGGTAATGGAGTAGATGTTACAGCACAGGTCGCCCCGAGTTACAACGCTGAATGAGACCGGTATTTGGCAGTTACTGCCAAAAGAAACAGACGGAGCACAGCATCAGATCTCTCTCGTCAGCTTTCTTCAGCAACCGGTACGACAGTTTCAAGGCGGACCATGTACAGACGCTTAGGGCACATTGGTCTATATGCTCGTAGGAATGTCATATGTGTTCCCCTTACCGCAACTCACTGTCGCCTGCGATTAACCTGGAGTAGACAGCATGCATTGTGGACCACGCAACAGTGGTCTTGTGTGATGTTTTCCGACGAGTCCAGGTTTAGTTTGCAGTCTGATTCTCGCCGGACTTTCATATGGAGAGCGCCAGGTACCCGTTACCACCAAGAGAACACCATTAAACGACACCGTTACGGTGGTGCAGGATGGTTCGTTTGGGGAGGAATTATTCTTGTTCCCAGTACTGACCTGCATATTCAGAGTGTAACGATGACAGGCCACATCTATCGGAATGTCATTCTGGAACAACATGTACGTTTGTTTCGGGGCACCTTGGGTGCTGAATTTCTGTTTATGGATGACAACGCCCGTCCTCACCGTTCAAACATTGTAGACGAATGCCTTCAATCGGAGGATATCACCCATATGGATTGACCAGCATACTCACCGGACTTGAATCCAATAGAGCATGTGTGGGATATGCTTAGCTGACGAATTGCAGCCCGTCAGCCCCCTCCCACCGGTCTACCGGAACTTCGGAGGGCATTGCTTGATGAATGGTGTAATATTACCCAAGATCAGACTTATAATTTAATACTCAGCATGCGTAGGCGTTGTAAGGATTGTATTGCACCGTCCGGGAGACATACTCCGTTTTAACCATCATACTAACCATGTTATACTGTTTTTTGTAAATAGGTTATTTTTTGAAATCTGTTTCAGGGAGTAAAAATCGAAATATTTATTAATTATGTCAAACATATAGCATCTTTTTTGCTCTCTTTACCTTTTGTTTAATAAATAGACTTTACATATAAGTCAAATTTGTTTTTCTTCTGTCTCTTTCTTTGCCTGAACTTCATTATTCTTAATTGATGGACATGAGTGTATTACGGACATGCATTTCCTACTATTTTAAGAAATCCCTTTTGAGTAAAAATTTTTAAAACCGTTTTCACTTTAGATCTTTGAATTTTGTGTTTAGACTTGTGTATCGCACCATGATAAGCACAAATCTGTGTTAATTTTAAATGGATTACCACGATTATGTAGATGATGATTGGAGATAGAGAGTCATTGGGTGGATTAAGGATAGGATGTCTCAAGGAGATGAAACCCAAAACCTAAGTTTCTTGAATGGTGATATCCAGAGCATGAAAAATATTGCAAACAAAGTGTGCTGTCGTTAGAAGACCTTGACAAGATCTGCCAAAAGCTACGACACTTACGGAAGATCGATATTCGACAAAAAATGCACGTCGTCATAAAAACATGACAGACGAGGAGCTTCCTCAGGACTTACTCAGGCAATGGGAAGACAATTTCTAGACAGGCATTACACTGAGAAGGATCTTTATGCCCGATTGCCAATAGTTTTTGCCCGTTTTAACTTTTCAAGGAAAATAGCTCTTTTCTCATGGAACCATGAAGAATATTTTTTTTTGCACAAATTATGAATGCTGCCATGTACTTTCATTGATGAGTACATGGCAGCTGATTCATACTGATCCAGGAACAATATAAATAGTGATTCTCGTCGAGTTTTATTTGGAGTTTTATTTTGACCCACCGTCATCCTTCTAACACAAGATATTCCGATATATTTGTTGGGTATGGGATACTTATTTTACTTGTTTAGAGATGCATTGTTTTAGGGGACCTTACAGTCTTATATTTTTAAAGGGTATTTTTTTACTGCATAACAATATAAAGATGAATTTCTTGATCCTCATGTGAAACTGTTCCAAGGAGCAGATAGACAAGATTTTTTTATATGATAATGCGAGGGTATCGAATGCTAATCTGATTAATAACTTTCTTGCAGAAGAAAAGTCCTATCAAGCATGGTTAGGGTGCTTTAGGAAGAGTTATTGCTTGATGTCAGTATTCTCCAAACACACGCCAGACGTAAAAATCTGCACTTACAGAAAAGAGGGGATTGTAGTCACAAGATGAATTTAATATTTTATTTTGTAATATGAGAGCTCTTTGTGAAGAATGTATAGCAGCAAGGGGTAGCCACATTCCTTATTAGATATTCATTTTTTTAAATCATTACACAGTGATTTTTGACATTTTTTTTAAATCTAGTTTTGTATATTGCTTATTAAGATTTTATTTGTTAGCATGATTATTCTCAGAATGTAAAATTAAAAAAATTCAAATTTAAGAATAACAAATAAAAAATTTTATGCAAGTAAATTAAATTTTCTGTATATGGAACCTTAATTTTGGACATCATTGCAGTGTAGAAATTTATACAAAAATAATCTTAATATGTTTCCTTTAATTTTAGTTTTTATTTGATAATTTTGGTTTATACAACATTTATAGTAAAAACACTTTAATAACCTATTTTTTATTCTTTGAATTTTGAATTTAGATTACTGAATTAAGCAAAATTTAATATTCTTTGATTTGATCGTGATATATGCAATTTTGAATTCTTCTTCAGGTATGTGAACTTCTTGTAAATATTATATTCAAAACTTATAATCAGTGTGTTCTAAATGATTTCGTTCAGTAATGCAAACATAAAAGGGAAAAGTTACCTAGCCATAAAACTCGCAAGACCACACTGATCTATCAAAAAGTTAACAGTTTGATATGTTATAATACTACTGAGAGCCAATTTCCCTGTATTCTTACCAAAATATTCAATTACCTACACTAATCTTTGGTATCTTAATAATTCTTATCCCTATAGTGCTTATTATAAAAAAAACATGTACATTTTTTATCTCTCTCTCAGAGCAGAAACATACAAACACACACACACACACATACACATATATATATATATATATATATATGTATATATTGACCTGTAACGAATAGTTTTAAAACATGTATCACTACTGCATGTAAATTACTGCATAATATTATACAGAACATAATCAATAAGAAAAATAATAAAACTATAAATAAAAATAGTAAACATACTATAGAATTGTTTTTAAAAAAATTGTTTTTTCAGATCACAGTTTTGATTTTGAAGATATTTTCAATTACATTAATATCACTCACATTATAAAGGTAATTTTAGAAAACCACACCAATTATATTCGTACTATTAATTTCCACAAATTTAAAACTCTCATAGATTTAGTCTTAAATGAAAATTACATTAATTTTAATGATTCCTTGTACAAATAAACTAAAGGTTTGCCGCAAGGTAGCACTGCTAGCAATAGCTTGGTTAATTTATATTTATTATTGTATGAATATAAATGTATTATTAATGATGATTATTACATTTTAGATATATAAATGATCTAACTGATTTTGGTAAAAATAATAATTTTAACTCCACTATTAACTGTTATCCTGATTACTTAAACCTAGTTAAAATTAATATTACTCCATTTAAAAATAATTTATTAAATGAAACATTATAAGTTAACGATTATAAACTACATATTAATTTTTATGATTATGGAAGCTTTTAATTTTTACATTCTTAAAGTGCCATATTATAATTCTAATTTACAAATTATATATATATATATGTGTGTGTGTGTGTGTGTGTCTGTGTGTGTATGTGTGTGGAGTTACGGCACGGTGTACTTTTAAGGGGAAAGAAAAGATAATACTTATTTTTGCCAAAGACCTTATTTAATTATGAACTTATAAACTTATTTAATTCGTTGGAGGGAAAAATAAAATTTGTACCATATGAATTAATTTCGAAGCATAGATAACGTAAAAACAAAAATACATTAATTGCTCAGTCAACCGTGAACAGAAGTTGCCATCTGACACGCATGTGTACCCTACTAATTTATAATGCTCTTTTATAGTTAATAAAAGTATATAACTGGGAAATTTTAGGTTTTTTTTCTGAGCGTAGGTAGACGCAATTCATGAAAGTTTTCTGGTTGAAAAGCTTGATCTTTCGCCCGTATTTTAACCAATAATTCGAACGGATAATATAAATAAAATAAAATAAATATATTTTATCTTGCGTAAAAACCATTTTTTTTCCATTCCGTTTCCAACGAAATGAATTTCGATATAATTATCACGTTAATCGTTATGTTAGATTGCCACACTTTCTCAGTATTTTGTTTGTATTATGTTCAGCAAAAATGAATTTAATACTTCAATTATAATACCATTTAGGGATTTCTTCCCAGAATTTTTAACTTGGAATGCGTTACTTCATAAAAAAACATTTTATTGATAAAACATTTAATAAATCATGTGAGATTACTTATCATTAACAAAATGCTAATTAAGGTACATGGGCAAATTGAATAGTTTGGAAAGATGCATACTTATATATTCAGACATTTTATTTCCACTCCAAATAAAAATGGTATTTTAAAACCATATGTATAATTTTATCAGTTTCCTAAAAAATTCAAAAACAATCAAAATAAATACTTTAGATTAATTAAAAAAAACACAAATATAGACAATGCAGATTTCATTATCGACCAAAAGTCTATTCTAATCGGTATTAAATTAAAATTATCTCATAAAAATATATTATCTTTTGTTAGATAAAACAATTTTTTGTGTTACATAAGAACTGAAATCGTGTTACATTAAACATTTGTTTACAAAACGTCAATATATGTGAATGAGAGAGTGTTTATTTGCGCCGAACTATGAAACAATACAAGCGCAATTGGCGACGGAAATCATGAATAAAACCTTGGTCAGGAATCGAGGACAACAGTCGAGGTAGAACTCCTAATCTCCAAAGTATCACAACGCACCAGGTGGAAATTCTTCAGCGCTCAGGCAGATTTAATGTATATAATACCCTTTACACACAGTGAGTCTTCTGTTGCACTAACACTTGAATTCATGACACGCATTTCACGCGATATGACACTAAGGTCTCTCTCTCTACTACTGACATATATATATATAATAGCGTTTGTTTAAATTACTTGTAAGCTTTAATTTGAAAATATTCTTAAATTCATTCATTTTAAAGTAAAAATATTTTTTAATGTTGAAAATACAGTATATTCCTGGACATTCTTTTTTTCTGGTTTTCTTGCAGTTTTTATTTCTATTTTCTTTTTTTTTTGCTGGGTAAGATTTTTTTTTAATATTTAAATATTAATTTACAGAAAAGTGTGTACAAATACCTTTCTTAATATATAATGTACATGAATTTAAAATTTGTTTTATGTGGTATAAAAAGTATATTAAAGGATGGACTTTATATAACAAAATATTTTTCAGGATTTAGCGACATTGTTCAGTAGAGGTCCGACTATATATATATATATATTCCTATTTTTCACCAAAAATTCGAAACCACATGAATCCTAGAATTCAACAACCCATTTCCAAATATCAATGTCAAGTATAAAAATGTATAAAGATCCAATGTTTTCAAACGAAATTAAATTTCTATAAGATAAAATTTATAAAATATCCAATTTATAATATATATATGTGTGTGCTTATCTATAAAAAAATAACCTCCGTTGTGGACACCACCTTTTAAAAGGTCAATTTTGTTGCTTCGGATAAAGGCTTTAATTCGTTTTTCAATTAAGGGACAGTGAAAGAAGAGTTTCATACATAGAGAAATAAATAAAAATAGAATTTTTTTTGTCAGTAACATTTTCATGTTGCAAATTCTACTTTCAACAGTAAAAATGCAATATTGAAATGATTTCTCTTTGGAAATGAATGCATATGGTGCATAATATGTCTAACTGCAAAGAAAACAGAAAAAGGTGTAAAGTATTATACTTATTTGGAAAGAAAGTACAAGGCAAATCGATGCCTAGATTTATAGACAAAATAATGTATAAATAGAAGCATTGGATGTCGTGGCTCCAAGCATCTTTCTTTGGATTATATTTGCACACTAAAATCTAATGAATGTATACAAAAAATATCAATATTGTCTGTGCTTTCTTGTAAAAAATCTAGTGTAATAACTTTTTGCCTTCCAATTGTGGGCTATGTGTGTGTGGTTCCCCGTAAGTCTGTCAGAAAACTGCTAAGCTAGTTGGTAAGGTGCATATGTAATATATATTTTTATCTGTAGACATGTATATATATTGTAAAAACTGTTTTTTCTTTCATATATTCAAAATGAATGTAAAAGAGCGTTATACTCTAAATATTCCTTTTGCAAAGAAAAATAAAGTAATATACATTTTCTTTATCACACAGCTTATGTTCCCAAAATGGAAAATGAGATGAAAGTTGAAAAAATCGGGGTGGGGGGGAATTATAAACAGAACATAAGCTCAAAATTGAATAATATAAATATTCAAAATTGAATAAAATGAAACATTTTTTTAAATTTTATTAGTTCTATGGATCGGGATTAATTAACTGCTAGGTAAAATTATAAATTAGAATTGTTTTTTAATGTAACTAGGATGTCTGCGACAAGAAAAATGAACTTTTTTTACTCAATATTAAATGATTCTCACTGACTTAATTTAAAAGCAATCGGGGTAAACATTTTACGTTGAATTATCTGTATATGTATGGATATGATATGTATCTGTTAATGTAAAAAAAAATATTCCATTTCAAATTACAAATAAATCTGTAAGAGCAATAAATAATCAATAACTATTTTTTATTTATTTTCGGGACGTGTTCATCCATTTAGGTACACTTTGCATAAAATCCACTGCATATATAACCGTATAATTGTATAGAGTTTTTGCAAAAATAACAATCCATAAAATGAATAAATTGAAATTTTAAAATAAATTTACAAAAAATTTAAAAAAATTTAGTGATTTATTTTTTTAAAAAAAATTATGAAGAAATTGAGCTATATCTAAATGTTGTAAATGTTTATTTAAAAAAGAATTAATTAATTTTTGGGGGAAATTTACGGATTTTATAATGTACAAAATATCAGCACTATAGGTAAAGTAGATTTTGAGAAAAGCATACCGGAATCACCAAAACCTGCATTTTGGAAAAATTGCAAATAAAGATATTTTCATCTATGATATGTAAAATAATAATTTTAATACAATATAAGACCATATCATAATTAATGAGTTTTTTTTTGCATCATTTCTCAGTTTTTAAATTCTAAGTTTAAAATTTTAGATTATTTAGAAATCTTCTTAATTACTATTTCTCTACTTCATCAACATATGTTATCAACGATTCAAACCTTCTCCATTTAAAATACCAAAGTTTATATCTATAAGTTTTAGTAATTTTACTTCACTTTGAACATCACCATTATAGGATATTACATAATTCCTTACGCTTATTTTATTGTCAAAAGAATGCACAAAGAAAATGTATTTGATGAATATGAAAAGTTATTTTTTGATGTCTAATTGAAATGGATTTATAATTTTAAATATTAAAACAAAACTGCTTTTGTAAACATACAAATGAATATTTATTAATTTTTAAGTAAATACAATGTTTATAAATGCATAGAGTTATTCATGAGTATTCAAATGTTAAAAATAAGCATTTAGGAAAAGACGAAATGCCTATTTTACAAGCTATGTATGAAATTTAGAATAACCCTGAGGATCAACTTTGTACTATTTCAATTTTTTTACTATGTTCAATTTTTTATATTTTTTTTTTAAAAAGTTTGTAACTAATCATTTAAATTTTCCTTAATTTTTTTCACAAAAAAATGTAGGATTTTCAATAAATTTGAACATATAATACAGAAATATTACATTATTTGAAAAGAAAAATTAGTTTTTACGATACATATTATATACAAAACGGATTTTGAGGAAAGTGTACCTGAATCATAGTTACATCACATTTGCTTTCAATTTTAAAATTCAATTTTCTTGGCTTCTATTTTTCGATTTCACAAAAATAATGCATCTATGGATGCAACAAAGTGGCTTCTATTTCTTAAAAATAAAACAATACAATGTAAAATTTGAAGCACTTTGACGTCCCAGTTATCTTAATAAATATTTAGTATAGGTGGTTTGCTATCTTTCATGTGAACGCTAACCTAAGCAAAATAGTACGATTGCTAACGGGCTAAATTCAAATAAGTAGTGATTGTGTTTTTGTAAAAGATTGATGTAGATTTTGAATATAAAGTACATTTAAAAATTGCAATACAACAAAATAATTGACTATGGTTTTTTAAAGTGAAATTGAATTTTCTCTTCAGACTTCATATATATTTACAAATTCAGATCATGATTTTATAAATAAGCATGATTGAGAACAAGTCAGAATTCTTATATGAGGATTTTAAATATAAATAATAAGACAAAGCTGCATTTAACCCTTTTGCCGCGTAGTTTTTTTTTATCAAAGTAGGTTAAAAAAATGCGCTTTTGTAAGAATGTTTTTATTTTAAAATGTAGAATTACATCGTAAAAATGAAAACATAAATGAAAGCATGAACAGGAACAGATCGGGTTACATAGCTAAATAGTCGGAAAACTACATACCTGCGGAATTTGTGGGTTGCACAAATTTTACTACATCTACGATTCTCGTGGAAACCACGGGTTGCGTAGCAAGAGGGTCAAGCTAAGAAACTTATGTTCATAAAATTACTTATTACTTAAATATAAATCCGTTACAAAAATTAACATTATACAAAGTAAATACATATAAATGAAACAATTAAGTTATGAAGTGTAAAACTATTTCTAATATTTTTGAACTCACAAACATTATAAAAAAATATTCAGTAGCACCAAAAAATAACTGTTGTTTCCGAGCATATATATTACAATATATAGTTACATTTCGGCTCCTTCCTTTTTATAACACAGATACAGGTTCATAACTTCACAAAACTGTAGTAGTTTGTTTGTCCATAGACTACGAAATTCTTTTCAAAAAAAAATAATAATTTGACTTTTTTTTTTAAGATTCACTTGTGTAAAGATTAGAAAAACTACTGTCTCTATTCAGCGATTTCATTTTTGTGTATATGTATCGCATTGTCTCTCCGAAATTCGCAGAAATGTTCTTAATTATGAAAACAAATATAAATGGAGAAAATATCACATTAATCTGATAAACTCTCGTGAAATTAGTGATGAAATTTTCTAATCAATGAAATTGAAATTTATTCTGGGATTTCACTTCCTCCTTTACATATTGCATCATACCAAAGTTCAAGTTAGATATTTTTAGAGCAGATCAATACAGTCTTTTTATAAAATAAATAAAAATCTTATAATGCTTCTAAATTTGTTAAATTCGAATTCAGGAAAGATATGAAGCAATTGTATGAGGACTTTTCGGTAGAATGAAATTTATGCTACATAAAACTCAAACAATTTTAACTTACTTCCTTTTTTTATAAAATTTGTTGTTTTTATTGTGTATCAATTTTCAGAATTCGTAAATTTTCCTCTTTCATTTCTATAATTAAGCTGACTTAAAAATTCCTGTGTGTTAATATTTTCTTTTTATAAACTTATTATTTTAAGTACATCTTTATCATCCCATGATCTACATCCATCAAACATACTGTACATTACCTATACAGTAAGTTTACCAAATATTTAAAGTTTAATAGTCAGAAAATATATCATAAATTACCATTATGTAAAATAAGCTTTAATATTTTTAAAACTGCAAAATTTAAAGCAAAATGATGTTTTTAAAGAAATGGTATAGCATAACATTTTTTTCTAATTTCGTTTTTAGTTTTTCGAACATTTATGACTGAAACTCTGATTTGTTCTGATCAATAAGTTGGCAGTTCAAGTTATTGATGAGAATTCGGGGAAAATCTAAAATTCTAAATTTTTCTTAGTAACTAATTGTGTTAGATTCCTTAAGAAGAAAAATAATTTTACAGTAAAACTTTGAAATTGCTTTAGTGAAGAAATAATTCGTAAAATTTTAAAATGGGCTGCTTGACTTAAAAACAATTTCTTAAATCATAAAATGTCAGTTTTGTCTAGGATTCAAAAGAGCGATTAAGAAGCAATTTACACCTATACAGCGTAACATTCATTTTAAAAATGAAAATTCCTTCAGATCTTTAACATTGGAAAAAATAAAATTCTTCTAATCTTTCAAAATTATTTTCCCTTTTTCTTATGAATTAAGAAAGGGGAAAATAGAAAAGACATTTATTTTACATTTTTGGACCATTTCCATTGAAGCTAAGCAATCTAAAAAAATGCTTTATTTCAAACATTCTGTAAATTTTAAAGGGTACGTTTTTTCCCCTTAGCATTTTTACATTTTTTAAGCTGAAATGTGTAACTATTTGAAAAAAAGGAAATACACAACAATCCCGAGTAAATTTATTTTTCCTTTTGAAAGACGTATTTGATCGTTAAAAATATTAAAGTTGGAAAAGTATCAAATACGAATTACATTTTAATTTTTCACAATTTTTTTTCTATTAACAAAGAATAGAAGAGTTTCCAAGAAAGAATTGTAGGGAAAAAATACTCATATTACAGAAAAGAATAAGAAAATTACAAATCACGATGTTCATGCATTTATGTGAATAATGAAATTAATAATTTTCTTTTTCGCATGTTATCAATCAGATTTCTAATTAAAAAAAAACTTCAAATTCTTACCCACACCTATACGTAAGTCATTGAAACAAGACATATAGTCTACTGTCTTATAATTTAAAACCACTTAGATTGAGTTGCAAAATATGTTATAAAATATTGCTTCAATAGTTAGAGTGAACAAATATTTTCAGAATCACATTGCAAGTTACAATTAAAATCTTATAAACCATAAATTTGTAAACTTCGTTCAAATTTAATTCTTACTACATTTTCCTTTTCTTTTTTAAATTTTTTGCTGTTAAATTTAGGATTGCATTCACACACACAGATAAATTGATTAAGATAATAAAACATAAATCAATGTATGGTGCATTTCCGATTCACGCTGTTGTCTGTTTTTGCCACGTATGTATATACATAAGGTGTCCCAGCTAGCAACTGTCTTACCAATTTATATTTACATTATTTTGAAAATAGTTTCATTGACAACTCAGAATATTAGTTAGTTACTAATATTTATGATAAACGAGAAGACTTTAATTCAATATTATAAAAGTACTACATTGGGAGAGTAATGTACATGTTTCTATATTCAGAAATATAGTTCTTAATTAAACATAGCGCGATAAATTTCTAGTTTCAAATAAATCAGAAAAAATAAAAAAAATTATAAATATTTTCCTAAATACTGTTTAATTCAAAAATACCCAATGAATTTCATTAATAGATATTTGAATAAAGAAATTCTAAATAGTAAGGATTAAATTTCCATAGTTTATTAACAGGTTATTATTATAAATTTATTATTCTAAATTTAGACAAAATTACATTTTTTAAATTTAATTTAATTTATTATTTTTTAAATCATATAATCTTAGTGTCCCTAAGATAATGGTAGTATGTTTACAATTTTTAACTTATTATTTCTATCATTTTCATTTTTTTGCTAAGTGCTACTTTTCAGACATTGCTAAGCTTTGCATTTGGGTCCAGAATCTGGCAAAAACTTGTTTATTGTACTCGGTATTGTGAGTATTTAGCAAGGACTCAGAATTTTTGAAGGAAATTTTTAGGTAAGTTACCTTTTTCTCATAATGGATTTAGACTTTCTATCCATTATTTCCAATTGGATTTTGCTCAGGATTATTAACAGAAAGGGGGAAGGTTGGCTGGCCACAAAACACATTCAACCCCACTTTTATATAAATTATTTTATATATAAGTTGTCCTAAGTCAGCAATGTTGATAATACTGTAGCATCCATTCTTTTATATTTAACTGTATTATTTTAATTTTGCATATTTCATTTTAAATTCTGTTGTCTGGTTATCTTGCAATTTCAATTCTTTCAGTTTTAATCATGTTTATTCATCTCTCTCTTGTAGAGAAATTTTGATTATATATATATATATATAGTATTTTTCGTCAAAAATGTAACAACAATTTGAAACCTCAATGTTAGCTGAATTGAACAAAATTGTAAAGTTTTCAAACATGTTGTTATGAGTGCGAAAATGTTTATAATATTTTTTTTTAATCAAATTACTACTAAGTGAAACACCAGCCGCTAACACGATAGTCTTATTTTTGATCCCCCTGCCAGAAGCTAGCCTATTTTTTCATTCGTTTGTTATCTTGAAAACTTTCTAAGCTAGTCAAATTTTCTGCACCTTTTCTTTTAAATGTGCAAGAAAGAAAAATTTGTATACTGCATGATATAATCGCCGACCTAGTGTTCCTGCCCTGGAATGAAAACTCGTAGCATAATTACCCCATATGCATTAATGCATTCCAATAAATGCAGGTGATTTTAACGAACTATTCGGACTCGGAATTAAAACTCCAACTTTGGATAATTTGTTTGACATTTTATTTTATTTTTGCCAGTCAAAATTCTATTCAAGGCAACTTACGTAGCTAAAAGATTAAAATCACTTCAAATGGCTACAGAAATTTTTGCTTCGAATGCCTACCGTTTGTTCTTAACCAAGCTTTTTTCCGATCTCTTCACATTAAATTTTTTAAGAAAAATCTCGAATTTTTTGGCTGATACACTAAAATATCTGATAAACAGTGAAAATTCGCATGTCGAAAGCTCTGGCTTTGGAAATAGTCAGGATACAGGAGTCTTTTTTCAGCAATATGTCTTCTTTTTTTTTTCCCAGCTTCAGTTCGATGTTTTTCTTACAGCTGAATGATACTCCAAATCAATAGCATAAAACCTGCGCATTGATGTTGCTGTCTTTATCACAAACGAGCTTTTTTAAAGGATCATACGTCAGCATAATAGTTTGGCCAAGATAGCATTATACCGAGCTAGTTTTTATACTCGCTGGTGAAAAACCTTTGTTGCTCTGACACTTAGCACATTTATTTCATTTCTTTCATCATGCATGAGTAAATTTTGACACCTAAAGATAAGTTCAACTAAGAAAGCAATACGGATTTTGTAAGAATAATAAGGGAAAATGTTAAATAAAAATTATTTGTAAACTAATAATCTGTTTTACATGATTTATTCTCCTTATAGTGGCATGGATTTTGTTAACGAAAATTTTCCTGACAATAAAGTATAGCTTTCTAAGGAGCAAATTTATTTTTTAAAAACTGTACTGATTTGATGCTATTAGAAACAAATATATTAGAACTAAAATAGATATACTAAAAAAAATATCCATTGAATCTATTAAAATGGCATTCTCAAAATTTAAACAAGTAAAACTTATTTATAAACTAACTGAATTGATAAAATCAGCTGCTTTTACGTCGAACAGAAAGCTTGGTATACTATTAATTATGATGAAATGATTGATTGCTTTACAGAAACATTAAGACTAGAAAAAATTCATATAAGAATTTCTACTAAGATATAATGTCAAAGAATAAGTTAGAACATTAAGCTAAAATCTATCCGTATTTATTTATTTACTTTTGTTAGAAATTTAATAAAAATGAGTTTCAATTTTTAAAAAAAATACATATATATATATATATAAGCAAACAGTTAAAATCTTTCTAGAAATAAAAAAAAACTGTTTTCGATTTTCTATTTTTAATAATAAATATGTAATGTATTTGCTATAGCCTTTTTACATCATTTAATTCAGGTTTACTCACTGTTTTAACATTTTGTGTGTGCTGCAGAGGGCCCAGAAATAAAGGATATGCTTAGGGCTTCAAATCTAATGGCACTGGTCCTTTATATATACATATATATACAGGGTGTCCGAAAACGACCACATAAACTCTACACAGCTAGATTCCTCGTGGGGAGTACATAAAACTGCCCAAAGAAGCATTCCTGTACAATCCATAGTTTACGAGGAAATACGAAAAACAAAGTATGACGTGACTTCCGGTGCAAGAAAAAACACTTTATTTGACATATCAACAATAATATTTGTATATCTTTCCACACGATAATGTTTAAAATGCTCGTCGCGCATGTCGCGTCATGCATGCGCGCGCAGTGGAATGACGTTAAGCCGCCGTTGAACTGGTATTTAAAAGGCTGCATCTTGCAGCTACCGGTAGTTTTCGTATGGTATTCCGTTCGTAACTACTGCGGCATGTACTTGCGACATGCCATCTCAAAAAATTGGTTTATCGAGACGTAGTGACATCACAAATGGACTTAGTTGCTCGTCTGCATGCTGCTTGTACTTCGGTGGACCCTACGATGCTGCGACGTGTGATGACAGCCATTTCACAGCATGCTCAAGCCTGCCTCGACATGCACGGTGGACATTTTGAACATTTGCTTTAAATTGTGCATATACTGCTGTTGAAATGTCCAATAAATTGTTGTTTCCTTGCACCGGAAGTGACGTCATACTTTGTTTTTCGTATTTTTCCAGTAAACTATGAATTGTACAAGAACGCTTCCTTTGGGCAGTTTTTATATTCTCCCAATGTGGAATTTAGCTGTGCAGAGTTTATCCGGTCGTTTTGGGACACCCTATATATGTTTGTGTGTGTGTTTGTATTGTATATATATATATATATATACATTCAAGAGCCAAAACATTATCACTACCCCTACATTTTGCAATGAACTCGCCTGGATGGCGTGGAAGGCATATGATCAGGTGAAAGTGATATTTAACTGCTGCTGGAGAGTCTGAAGGATCATTCTTTCACTTACTTCTGTGTGTGGTGGGAAAGGCTGCACATATAAGTGATTTTGATAGAGGGCAGATTGTAATGGCTCGAAGGCTCGGAACAAGTATTTCCGAAACTGCACGACTCTTGTGTTGTTCGCGATCTACAGTTATTAGTACTTATGCAAAGTGGATGAATGACAGTGAAACCAGCAGCAGACGACATGGTGTTAGACGTCCACATTCTATCAAAGAAAAAGGTTGTCAGAGACTGTCTCGCATGGTGAAGCAAAACCCGAGCCAGACAGTGACTCAGCTAACAGCCCAATACAATGCACGGCCAAGTAGAATAGTATCGGAGCACACTGTTCAGCGGACGTTGTTGGATATGGTGATACGCAGCAAACGTCCCATTCGTGTGCATTTGCTAGACAATCGTCATCGCCAAATGCACCTGCGCTGTGCCCGGGAACATCGCGACTGGTCCATGGATCAGTGGGAGAGAGTTGCCTGGTCAGATGAATCACGGTTTGTCATTCATCACGCCGATGGCCGTGTCAGGGTACGCCGTCTTCCAGGCGAACAGTGGCTCCCTCAATGTACAGTAGGTCATACACAGGCCAGTGGTGGCGGTATTATGCTTTGGGGGAGTTCTCTTGGGTGTCTCTGGGACCCGTGGTTATCGTAGAGCAGACCATGAATGCTACAGGGTATCTGAACATCATAGCGGACCAGTTGCACCCTTACATGGCCTCTGATTTTCCAACTGGAAATGAAATGTTCCAACAGGACAACGCCCTGTGTCACAAGCCTAAATTGTGTTGTAGTGGTTCCAGGAACATGATGCTGAATTCCAGTTAATGTCCTGCCGCCTAACTCACTAGATCTCAATGATAGAACACATTTGGTATGTCATGGGACGGCAGCTCAGAGTTTAAAGACCACCAATTCGCAATATCTCGGATTTGCGTGACCCTTGCTTAAACATCTGTTACAATCTGTATCCGGCTATCTACCAAGGACTTATGGCATCCATGCCAAGGCGGGTTGAAATTGTGTTGCGCGCCAAAGGTAGGCTAACTCGTTTTTGACAGTTGGTCATAATGTTTTGGCTCTTGAGTGTATATACATACATATAATATGTGTTTTTCTCAGTACCAGCCTTTGCATATATTCTCCCACCCATTACTTTCCAATTGAAAACATAAGTTAAAAATAATTATTAAGCAGTTCTTATAATAAGTATTCAGTTGAATTTAAATCAGGACATTTGGTGTTAGTTTGACTCACCGAAAAGATGTGTCAATCACTGAATGAAATGAAAGTTTTTGTTCGAAGGTCATTAAAACAACTATCTACAAAATGAAGCAAATATTTTAATTAAAGTATTTTAATACGTATGTAATTCCAAATTTTAATTACTATATTATACAGATAAATATTTTCTTCTAAACCACCATACATGAATGTATACCATTCTTGAAGGTAAATTGTATGCATGAAAATGCATAATGTTATAAAATAACATTCCTAATAGATAATTATTCACTCGACTGCTTGTAAGAGAGATTTTTTGTATACTATTACTGTAAAGCAGCTTTTCTCAAATGGTAGGCCGCATCCCTTTAGGGGGTCATTATAACTTGGGTTGACGAGCACATCGAAAAGTAGAAAATAAAACTTACTGAAAAATACTATTAATTTCCTGAAAGTAAGAAAAATAAAATACATTATGATATAATAAAAAAATTTGAAATTCGCATTTACACTGATATAATATACTTTGAAACGTATGAGACTGCAAAATATATTTGGTGATTAGTGTTAACAATACTAAGTTAAGAATACGATCAATAATTACCAGTGACCCTAGGGCTTGTCATGTAAAAAAAATGTAAGACTTATAGTTTGTACGGTTTATAATTAAGATCGTTTCAGAGATTTAGCTTCAAAGTACATTATTATTGAATTCAATACGTTTTTGTTGCAAAGAGGGAGGGGGCGCAGCGAATAATATGAATGAAATTTGGCTCACAATTATTAAAAGTTAGAGAAGTACTGCAGTAAACATAAAAAAATTGCACACTTGAATTATACTCCTGCGTTTCTCAAACTGTGGGGCGTGCCCCCAGGGGGGCGTGAAGACCCAACAACGGGAGGGGGCGAGCATATCGAAAATAAAAGTTCAAAAAAAAATAATTTACTGGAATGAATTAAAACGAAATATTTTTGATATAATAAAAAATATACATTTACACTGATATAATTTATATATATATATATCATCTGTGTATCAATATTACGTATTCTCTACTTCAGGTTATGTTTGATCCGATAACCAAATAAAAAAATCTGTTTGATTTGCTGTAACTCCACGATGAAAGATCTTTTTATTACGTTTTTTTAAAATCTAAAATACTACTCTTTCAGAGAATAAACAAAACCCAGACCTATATATATATAGAGAGAGAAAAATTGTAGGAAGATAAAATATTATAAATAATATATTTCTGTTGCGCATTATTCCATGTGAAAGAATTTTATGTGATTTCGAAAATCACAGATGATTGAATGATTATTTCGCGCAAATATCTTTTTATTAATATGCTGAAACGTATAAAGCACAATGAAAGTCCTTTACACAGTTCATTTTTCAAAACTAGCATCCATATTTTTTTTACATTGAATACACTTTTAACCGGGAAGTGTTCGCGCGAGGGGCTAAGCTTACGAAATCATTAATTCTGAAATAATGTTTTTTACCAATGATCTTGTTAGTATCCTCCTAAAGGAGTCTTCAGAGGGACTAAAATGCATTTGTCCCATATCTCCTTCTTTTTTGAGAGTGGCAAACGTTTCTTTACAATCTTAAGGTTCTTGCTCAGTTATATTGGATTTTTTCTCAAGTTATCAAGAAAAATTGTGAAATCCTTAAAAGTAGGTAAGTATACGTATTATTCGTTAAATTATTCACTAGAATTGTGATTTTTATCGTGTACAATAAAAATATTTATAAAAAAGGATTGGGGTGACTCGGTCACCCCGCTTGACCATTAACGTTAGTATCGAGTGCGCACATGCTCCCGGGTTAAAACATTTTGAAGTGTTCACTCTTTAAATATTAAAACAAATAACAAAATTATTCTTCATCGAAATTCTACATTCCTTTTCATTACTTAACTTTATTTCTAAATGCTAATTCTCTGATGCTAAAAGTTACAGTTTATTTTGCCAAAGAGTTGCCAAAGACTGCAACTCTGGCGAAATTGTCTCCAAACATGGTTTCTACAATCTCAATTGCTGCTGTCAAAATAAGCTCTATTCCCCAGTAGTGCGCGACTTTTTAAATCTAGCAATTTTGTATGATACTTTGTAAGATACAAGTAAAGCTTTTCCATTCACAGGCAACGTTTTTTTTTAAATGCTTTTTGTTTTTCATATAATTTTAATTTTAATTCAAAGAACTCTCAAGTCTTGTTAATGTACTCACCATGAAGTATTTCCAAAGGTCTTTTAAATTTATTAGGTTAAGTTTATCACATACTGTCTGCTACCAATATATTTTTGAACAAATAACTCACAGGGGCTTTTCTTCTCCATTTACTTTAGTTGTGGTAAATCGAAAATTGAAATATTTTTGAGAATACGTACTTGATTTAATTTTTGGAACTATGCTCGTCTGTGCACTTGTTGATGATTTTTTATTGTTCAATGTTCGCTAACGACTTAAAAATTTATCCATGTTTTTGTTAATCTACTGTCGTAAATACTTAATACTTTGAATTACAACTAAACGCAAATTATAAAATGTACATCAAAGGTAGATTCGGTTGTATAGAAAGGTCAACTCTACCAAGACTAACTGGAATTCTACGGAGTACAGCATTTTAACATGTTTTGCCCAGACTTCCGATAAGTTAGTTGCCCAAACACACGCAGACGTTCACGAGAATGCTAGATGTGCTGGATATGCTAGAGAGCAACATAGACCATAGACTATTTTTATAATGACATTTTTACTGTTAGAAATGGTTGATGGAGAAATATATCTTGAATTAAATATCATTTTGCAATCTGCTCCAATTTAAAAATTAGCGAAAGAAAAAAAAATAACATAATAACTCTCCTATTACTTAAAAGTAATTTGCTCAAAATATATATTATTTAATAGTAACAATTACAAAATGTAATACTTATCTTGTTAATTTATTCGGTTTATAATAAAGTTCGTATTGTAGCTTTAGCGCCCAATGCGTTATTATTGAATCCAATAAATTATTTTTGTATAAGGGGGGGGGGGAGGGCACGATAAAAATTTTGATTAAAAATTGGGTTGTCAATAGTGAAAGTTTGTGAAGCACTGTTATACTCTTTTGCCAAAAAATTGAAGCACCAAGAAGGAGTTGCCTGATTGTAATGAAATTTCATACGCAAAGGCATCATAAATGAACATATAAATGATCAATTTTTCAAAACCAATGAACATTAATTGCGGTCTTCACGCGCAATTCTAATAATCAATTCGTAAAGTGTGAAACTGGAAACAGAGTCGGAAAATTTATCACTTTTCATTTTGGCCTTTGTGATCCTCATAACAAAAACCAATGATGATATCAAGATGTTTTAGAAGAATTTATAGGCACAACTGAATGACTTCAAACGTGACCACATATTCAGAATGCGTGAAGAGGGGTGGTCCTACTGAAGAATAAGACGTCTCGTGAAAAGTACATTCAAATCTGTACAAAGGTGCTGAGAGCAATGGTTGTTGCAAGGAACATTTCGAAGAAATTAAGGCTCTAGTAGGTCAAAATACATAAATGTGAGGCAATATTGCATAATTTTTGACAGGCCGGAACTGCTTCAATGGTATCATTGTATAATATTCAATGAACTACAGCCTTTTTCCAAACCCCTTGTGGTACCTTCCACCCTTTCATGGCGCTTGGCTGGGGCAAGGTTACGCTCACAGTGGCCCTTAAGTCGTTTCTTTGACCCCGCTACAATGAAGGATTCGTCTGGAAGGGTGTCGCAGCCGATAATCATGGTTATTATCAGACTGGCATCACATAGAGTTCAGCTATAATTCACACTTTGCACTTGAAGCCGATGACTATCACTTTTGTGTCTGGACATGCAGGGAAAAACGGTCTCATTCACCCTTTGTTGACAAAGCCATACAACCATAAACTCTGGTGTAATGGTCTGAGAAGATATCTCATAAGACAGCAGGTCTTCTACAGTCATTCTCTATCCACCTTTAGCAACCGGACTATATGTTGATACTATCCTGTGACCGATTATATTACTCTTCATGATATGTCCTCCAGGGGCCAGTTTTCTAACAAGATAACGCCAGGTAATATACAACTCGCATATCTCTGGATTGTCTTTATGCAATTAATACTATTCCATAGTCAGAAAGGTCACCAGACTTTTTACCAATTGATCATGTCTTGTACATGGAAGGGCACCAGATTCGGCACCCAACATATCGCAGATATGGAGCACAACTGGTGAATATCTGGCTGAGTGTATCGCAGGATGGCTTTAGGATTCCTTATTACTCTCTACCGAGGCGTATAAAAGCATGTATCACCGCGTGGGGTGGTTCCACCAACTACTGATTTGAACATTCAAACTGTAATCACGAGCCGTGGAGGGGCGCTGTGACTTTGATTTTTTTTATCATTTTATTATTCGTGTAAGAGCTGTACTCATATTTAATTTCATTAAAAACAACCTCCTTTAAGGTGATTCGATTTTTTCCAAAAGAGTGTATTTTGTTCATTATTAATTATTTTTAATGACTGCTTAAATAAAATTATACAGTAATTATTTACAAATGTTTTTCAAAAATCTACAAAAATTAAAAACAAATACGATTTATAACATTTATAATAAATTTACTAAGAGCATTATCAATTAATATTTAAACAACTATTTAATTCTGAAAGATGGATAGATATGTTTATGACTATAAACCATTTTGAATGCTCACACAAGACGAAAAGCAATACGGAATAAATGTTAATAAATGGTAAAAAATATATGTTGCTTATTTGTTTTATAATATATTAAATGAATATAAATTATAACAATTAATAGTTATTTAATAGTTGAATAAAAATCAATTATAATTTTGTAATTAATAAATATTTTTATTGTATATTCTTTAATATACTTGTATGCATTTAATTAATCATCGCGTTAGGTTATAAATTAACTTCATTGGAATTTGAATCTATCCCCCCCAACTCTTTGCCCTCTGAACACAATAAATATTATTTGGGTAAAAAAAAAAAATTTGATGCACAATTATTGCTCTACTTAAGTAAAATATATTTCGAATTGGTAATTGCCATTAGTTTTAATGATCTGATTATTTTTTATCATTTTGTATTCAATTTATTTCGAAATTCATTCGCGTTACTATTTATGGATAAGTATTTTCAAATAAGGGATGAGAATGTTATAATCTTCTGCATTTATACTTTTAAAGAAATATGTATACAACTATCTGGATGATTGGAATTTCTACTTTTATTTCAGTTGTTTTAAAATTTAAGTTAACCTTTAAAAGTAATATTTAATTATTTTTAGAATGGGTTTTTTTTAAACGAAGAAATATTTCTATTGAAATTTAATATTCTTTATATTCTAATTATAAATTTGTTAAAACATTACACAAAAATGTTTTCGGTTTGTGCTATATGCAAAAAAAAAACCGATTTTTTTCGCAACTTTCAAAAAGCATTAAATCACTTTTTACATAACTGCAGTTATGAAAAATAAAAATAATGAATAAAATGACCCAACAAATTAAATCAATTTTTTTAAAAGTAATATTTTGCAGCAATTTATTCAACAGTATAGCGCAGTACTTTCAATCGCATTAATTGCCCATGAGTATACGAGTATAATTACCCTCGTATAGGGCCTCTTCGAAGAATCAGGTTGTTAGTGATATGAAACGGATTTGAAAGTTGTTTTCAATCACATCATTAATCTGGAACCATTAACCTCCTAGATATTTCCTCAGTTCAAAAAATGGATTGAAATATATTGGCATTAATTCTCATGGTGAAAAAAAAACACTCTTCACTTAAACTGTTCTCGAATATGTCAGCAGTGTCATGAATGAAAACAACTTCGGTATGAATATAGATAATTGGACAGGAGCAACAAGTGTACTGACTATCTTTAAGTAACTACAACTACGTTAGCGCTCTTCAGATTGTGATAGATTCAGCCTTATCCAGGGTACAACACATGAGAATACCTATCGAACTTCACCTCATTTATGATATATAAGGAAATGTATGGAGAATATTTATATGAACAAATTTGTTATCGGTCTTGGATGGAGACGCTAAATGAGATCCCAGTTCATCCGAGACGGCATGCGATTGCTGCCTTCTTTTTGGAAACAGGGCACGATTGCAATCGGATCACCAGCATAAACTAGAGTTCGCTTTCCTTTCCTTTTCAGACTGAATTTTGTGCAGGGATAATTCCATATATATAATTAATGCTGAGCAACCTAGAAATAGTCTCTGTTGTTTCTGGTAACATCTACTATAGATACTGGAGGACCAGAGAGTAATTACAAGCTCTGCAATCTGACTAACCTTCTGATGGTCGTTTTGATTTTTAGTTTATTCTCTACTTATTGATTCTAATATGTTGTTACTCCTTGTATGTTGCACTCCACCGAATGATGTATTCATCAAATGCTGCTGCTAGAAATAAAAAATAACCTGAAAATGACAAGCTGGTGTCGATAACAGTAGATATTGTGCTTAAGGAGATGTACAATCGATCACCATTTATCCTCACCTCATGCTACTTGTCAAGTTGCTTAACGAATTGTTCTGCAATTGGAAAAAATGCTTCCGGTTTTTAAATTTTCTAATACATTTGTAGAAATTTTTTGAAAAAAAAACTCATAAACACCTATATATAATAACATCTATGATAATTTAAAAATATTTATTATTATACGATATATTATTGTTATGTCCGAAGTTTATTGCAAATGTTGCTGGTAAGACAAAATATATTTTGTGGCTCTTAATGCAGCCAAATCAAATATTTAAAAAAAAAATGATGTACTCTCAAATCACGTTTTAAGAAAACTAAAACGTTGAAAATAAAATTTTAATAATAAAATACAATTATGTTACTTACTATAAAAATCAATAAAACATTTTCAAATCTCTACTTAAATAAAATATTAATAGTTTTCTAAATGTATCGTATTATAATAGAACGTTTAATGCAAAATATCTTTGAAAATACATTGCGAGAGAAACAAAATATGCTAAGAAAACCATATCATGCGTCTTCCATTAAAGGGTGGAGAATTTAAACTGTACATATTTTTACAGCAATTCTGATTGCAAGGAATGTATGACTATAATCTAAAACTATGTTTAATCTTATAGTAACGCAAGTTATATAATATGAAATTTATGCTAAGAAAATATATAATATTGCGGATAATAAATTATTAAAATAAACGAATGTTAAATGTATAATACATAGTAAATTTATTTCGTAGCTTAGAAAGCATTATCCCTACAACACGACTGAAAGGAGGGAAATTTGCTTAGTTGCAATCGTATTAAGAAGTATGGCTAAATTTTATAAATCATGTTTCTTTAGTATAATTTGTATTCGTAATGTTTCTTTGAAGTCTTCTACACCGTGAATCACTGCTATCTCATTGGTTATTCGTAGCGCATGCAAAGAAATTTCTTGGGACATAAAAGGTTTTGTCTGTATTGTCGTTCGTGTTCTTACAACAGTATCCTAAGCTTAAAGCGACATAAAAGCATTTTCCCTCTGCTTTGATAATTTCATTCAGAAGCGTGCTTTGAATACACCGTTTCTTATTTTGCTTCAGAATGATCCTTACGTTTCTTGCAGACATCAAAGATCAAAGAAATACTGAAATCGCTTAGAATTCCTATCATTTAGGAAAATGTTTCAAAAGTTCGAAATATCCAGAGGGGGGGGGTTGTGTGGGGGGATATGATTGGCAGAAATTTATATATATATATAAGTATGGATCAATTAAAATAAATATGAAGCATTGTTTATTTTTATAATTTAAGAGATTAATAAATCAAACTTGAAAAAAGAAGATAATTTTTCTTTTAGCTGGAGAAGAAAACCCATTTATCCTAAATTTCCAAGCTAAAAAAATCAAGCTAAATTTCTTCTCTTAGACTATAATTCTTTATCTAAAAAGAAACTTATATCAGTCCTTTGTTTAAGGAGTTTACTTAATTTAATCATGGTATAAACCTAAAACTGGATTAGGTGTAGAATTTATTTATCTGTTTCTAATAATGTATTAAAATGAGAAATGACAAAATGAATATAAAAGGCAAGTTGTCCGTCAGGTTTTATGGTATGGAAATGAATATCCTCTCAAAGTTTAGCAAAGCCATTTTTTTTGTAGAAACAGAATGTAAAGTTGATACCAAATACTATCAGAATGAGTTTTGGAACACTTTATGAGAGAATTCTCAACTCACATTATCAGAGAACGTTTTTACTCCCAAAGAAACTTTTTTTCACCAACATTCTGCACCAAGTTCTACTGCAAAATCAACTATAAAATGACTGAATGATACAAAAAAAATTGTGTTCCGCCTGAGAAATGTGACTACTACTATCTTCTGATTGTATTATTTGTGATTATTTTTCTATTATGGATACTTAAGAAAAACAATTAAAAAGACGTAAAGTAAGAGAACTTCAATGTGTTCAAAAAGGTAATGGATAAATACTCCAAAAATGGCGGAAAAAACTCTTTTGGATTGATCGAAATGTTTACGTGCAGTGTGCTACGGGAAAACCACTTTGAAAATATTTCATGTAAATAACTTGTTTCAATAAAAAATTACGATCCTCTGAAATTGGGCAAACTATTTATGAATCAACCGGTATATTTCTACATTCTGTAGAAAAATATACAAAAATATTCTTAATTATTTTTAAATAAGATATAATATCTAAATGATTATTTTACTGTTTTATACACACATACACACATACTCTGCTCAAAATAATTAACACTAGAATTCTCCATTGTTGTCAATTCGATACCGGGGCCTGTTCAGTTTGTTTTCCTTTTCGCATGTTTGCAGGAAATGTGAAAATTTTTCGTAACTAATTATTTTCCATGGTAATTACACAGTAAAAGTTTTGCGGTTCTGGATTATTTAAGAGACCGAGAGCTAAATATACCTAGAACGTCCCCTGGCGTCATTTCGTCACGAAGGCAATTTATCATCATAAATAGCAGTCATTCATCATTACTATTAGTAAAACATGCTCAAAATACCATCACACAGTTATTTGATCTTAAATTCAGTGTTATTGGAGTAACAGTGGAAATAAATCTTATTTTTCAAGAATTGCTGTGTCTAAGTCAGTGCTTCTCAAACTTCCACTATTGGCGACCTAATTTCCAATCATAATTTTTATAGATCCCCTCGCTTATACAAAAATAATGTACTGAATTAAAAAATAATGCATTGGGCACTAAAGCTACAATACGAACTTAATTATAAACCAGACAAATTAACAAGATAAGTATTAAATTTTGCATTGTTGCTTTCAAATAATATATATTTTAAGTGAATTACGTTTAAGTAATATAATAATTATTTTGTTATTTTTTTTCCCTTTCACTTTTTCCCCCCTTTCGATTTATCACTACTAAAGTAAATGGAGAAGAAAAGCCCCTGTGAGCTATTTGTTCAAACATATATTGGTAGCAGACAGTATGTAATAAACTTAACCTAAAAAACTTAAAAGACCTTTAAAAACGCTTCATGGTGAGTACATTAACAAGACTTGAGAGTACTTTGAATTAAGATTAAAATCATATGAAAAACAAAAAGCATTATAAAAAAACGTTGTCTGTGAATGAAAAAGATTCATTTGCATCTTACAAAGTATCTTACAAAATAGTTAGATGTTAAAAGACTCACACTACTGATAAGAGAGCTTATTTTGTCAGCAGCAATTGAGATCATAGAAATCATGTTTGGAGACAGTTTTGCCAGAGTTGCAGTTTATGGTAAAATCTATTGTAATTTTAAGCCTCAGAGAATTAGAACTTAGAATCAATGTAGAAAAGGAAAAATAATGTGAAATCCCGATAAAGAATAAATCTGTTACTTTTTAATGTTTAAAGCGAAGAGACTTCAAAATATTTTAATCCGGAAGCAGGCGCGTACTCCATACTAATGTTAATCGCCACCCCCAATCCTTTTTTTTAATAGTCATTTTTATTGTACATGATAAAAATCACAATTCTTGTGGGAACAATTAAACTAAGAGAAAGTATACTTACCTACTTTCATGGACTTTCCAAGTTTTCTTTCATAACTTGAGAAAAAGTCGAATAAAACTGAACAAGAACCTTAGTTTGTAAAGAAAAAAAACTCTCAAAAAAGAGGGAGATATGTGACAAATGCATTTCAGTTCCTCTGAAGACTTTCATATAGGAGTATACTGCCAAGGGCATTGGTAAAAAAGTAAGCAGTTTTCCCGGAATTAGCGATTTCGTAAGCTTGAGATTACTTTGCGCCTTCCGCGAACACTACCGGGTTAAAAGTGTACGCATTATAAAAATATGAAAAAAAATATTAGTTCTAAAAATTAACTGTGTAAAACGTTTTTCATTATACTTTATATGTATCAGCATATAAATGAAAAATAAATCTTGGCGAAATAATCCTTCAATCATCTATGCTTTTCGAAATATCATAAAACTCTTTTACAAGGAATGAAGCGCAACCGAAATATATTATTTACAACTTTCCTAAAGGGCAGTGATGGATTTTTTTATATTCCTACAATTTTCTCTGGATCTGGGTTCTGTTTTTTTCTCTGAAAGAGTAGTATTTTAGATTTAAAAAGAAAACGTAATAAAAAAAAATCTCATCGTGGAATTACAGCAATTCAAACAAAATGCTTTATATTTGGTTATAGGATCAAATATAGCCTGAAGGAGGAATGACGTAATATTTACAGATGACATATATAAATTATATCAGTGTAAATGTGCATTTTTAACTATATCAGAAAATATTTCATTTAAATTCATTCCAGTAAATTAATTTTTTTGGAACTTTTATTTTCTACATGCTCGCGCTCCCTTGTAGGGTTATCACGTCCCCCCCCCCTGCTGAGCGCGCCCCACAGTTTGAGAAACGCTGGTCTAAGTATTTCATTACATGACATTTGATTATCTGCTCTCAAAAAAATCATTCGATTTTGAAACCTTGTGCAAAGTAGACACCCTGAAACGATGGCTCATAGAAAAGGTTCTAGCCCTGATGAAATTGCCAATTTATTGTGAGTGATTTCTAAGAATGATACGGTTGGTTGGGAGCAGTCTTTTTCTAATTTAGACTCTAAAGAAGACATGAGATGGAGGGAAAGAGAAAGCGAAGAACCTGAAAAAGTACAAATATAATTGATTATATTCCAGTAAATACTGATATATATTTCACTAGGAGTAACACAAAATGGATACCACATAATATTAATGTCCCAGGTAGATTTGAGATTTGAAATGTTTTATGAGAAAACAGTTGTCCAACAAGCTTCACGAAACAAAATGTCACACAACGTCAGTTTCTTACGATATAAAAAAATGGTTATAAAATATATATTAACTATATTAATATAATATTAAAAACTCTTAAAACTAAACCCTACTGAACAGTAGAACATCAATTATTTAAGTAAAATAATTATTCGATGTATTTTATTTCTTGGTGTCAAAATTACACCAGTGGTCATTTAAGGGTAATCGAAATCCTGGTTTTTCTAGTGTTAAAACATATTCAGGTTGTAGGTGAATCTTGCAGCCGGAGAATAATTTAAGTGATTGATACTTGATCAACATGTTGATAGGTTATATAAGAAAAAAAAATGACACATGTTTGGCAGAAAAAAAGTGCTTTTTCTTGAGCATTTGACTACAAAAAAGGGGGGGGCACAATTTGTGTCTATGAGAAAAATGAACAAAAAAATGTTTTTCTATGAAGGAAAATATTTTTTTTGTAAGGAGTATTGTTTCCATTTACGACCAAAAACATTGAACACCTATCAGGTATGGATTCAGCAAGTGTATTAATGAGGAGCTAGGTAATTCTGTCCAACTCCTAAAAAAGAAGACGAGAACACAATAAGTCTGAGTTTATCTTCCCTATATCGGCCAATTTGAAAGATTTGTAGATCAGTGCACCAGTGAATGAAGATGCTATCATAGACAATCACTGCTCGCCATTAGTTAATTCTCTACTTCACATGCACTATTGCCGACTCCCTGCGTTCGCAATGATGCCTTGCTGTTATTTTAACACATAACCCTAGTCGGAGAGACCAGGTAACGACATGCTACGTGAAACCAGTTTCGGACAGGTTATGTCAAAATTGTGAGGCCAGTAGCTAAGTGAATGTGTTGTTGGAGAAGAGCGGTGTTCATATTTCAGTATCTCCTAGCCCTTAGTGTTAAATATCGATCTTCATTTAACTCTGCTTCAAGTCTACAACCTTGCACTGTGCTTGCATTTTAAGGCTCTAAAAAAGTTTCCAGATCCTGTAAATCACATTTTAGGAAATTCTAGTGGCTTCTGCAACTTCGGCTTGTGTATGACCCCCAATAACCTAGTATTAACTTTAAAAGCTTCTGATTCGTTTAAATGGCATCGTTCAGACATCATACTAATCGAAACAAGACATTTACTGAATATCAACCATTCTTCTCTGATTTGTGTTTCATTAGGTAGAAAACAGAATATCATTCTCTGGCCACTAAAGAGTTATTTTTGACCTCAAACTCAGAATTTGTATACTCCTAAGTTTTAATAGGAGAAAAAGTAGTATTTGTGATCTTTTCTTCCATTTTCCGCAACAAAAAAAAAATGCTTACACCGTTTTTTTATATTGTATTTACAGTATCCATTAATTGTTTTGAGAAGTGTACATACTAGTAGTTTTTTAAATACACACACACAAAAGTCTTACGATGTTTTAAATATGCTAATAAAAATAATTTACAATTAATTTGTGTGAATACATTTCAATATTTTCTTTTTAAAAGTTTCACAAACAATAAAAACTTAAATTTTAAATATATTTATCTTCACCTAAACGGAATGTATATTCTTCATAACTAATATAATTGTATAACGTTTATCCAAATATTATTTTCATTCTTTAAGAAAATATATTCAAAACTCTTGTACGTAGAAGCCTAAAAATAACCGGAATGAGGCATAATAGAGAAATATCTTGCTTGTGATTGTGATGTAGACTTTCCCAAATCATTCAGCGTAGGAGGTGAACGTTTGTTCGAATTGTTCTCAACTGTTCTCGTTAGCCACCAACGACATCGATGAGACAGGTTTAGAGGAACAAAAGAAATTTTGTTTTATGCTTTAAAAATTTACAACGGAAGCTAATTGAAATCTTTCAGGGCTTTAAGAAAGACTTAATAGGCAGTGTGGTGTAGTTCGTTTGTCACTGGCCTTCAGCACCCCAGGTTGCGGGTTTGACCCCGATCTAAGTCGGTGGATTTTCCTGGTTAAAGTTTCAGGTTAAAAATTAGATAACTACAGTAGTATAAAGGAAAACTCTTAAATTTAGGAACTAAGGTTATATATTTAGTCTTAAGTTCAGCAAACCCTCATATCGATTTGAAAAGGCAACTAGTCTGAATGGAAAATGGCCTCCGTGTAAGAATAAAATCCTAAAAATGATACAAGATTTTTAACATAATAGAGAACGGTTAATACTTAAAATACTAAAAAAAAACAGTTTCCAATAGCAAGTATCTCACAAAAACATTAGTCCTACATATACCAATGCAATAAAACTAAATACTTAATATATATATATATAAAATTGTAAGACCATTTTAGTACCTTATCAGATGAAAAAAATAAACTATTTCCACAAATTTAAAAACAATATTTCTCTTAAGGAAATAATTCATAAAGTATTTTTTTAAAAAAAATATAAGTATTTCTAAATTTTTCTTATTTTTTTTTAACAGAACAAATTTTTATAAATAATGTTTATTGGAAGTAAAGTAACAAACACACACATAATTAATTCAATAAAAGCTTAATGAAAAATAAAATTATTAAAAAAAATTTTAAAAATAAGGTATCTTATTTTGGGGGTAAATGCAAGAATGATAAATAAATTCCTATGTAAAATAAATGTTTCGAAACAATTCAATAGTACTATACTTAATGCAAATGTATGATAAAAATGAATAGAAAAATCAAGTTTCAAGCAATAATTTTTTAGACGTGAAAAATTTTATATTCCTATTATTTCTATCCAAAATGCTATTAAGTGATAGAAATTTAATAATAATATTTCTATAATTAAAAATATGAAAATTAGAAGTTAATAAATAATTGGAAGTAAAAAAGATATATTTCATTGAAAAATCATATTTATAATATATTGATCGAAATTCTGTAATTTGATTCGAAGAAATCTGTTTTGAGTAAATTACTGTTTTTTTTAAAAGAGATTGAAACAATCAGAATAAAAATTAATGTTATAAATATATTCAATATTGTTCATGAAAGAATTATATCATCTATCTATCTATCTATATATATATATATATCATTAATTCCAATACAACTATTTTCCTAATATTGTAAATGACATTTATCCAAGCTATTGCTAGCAGATTGATATTGATGTAATCTTTTGATTTGTGTGTTTTTATTAAATTTTAAAAATTGTCGAGAATTTACGTGCATTATTTTGTTTATAGTTTTTGTAATTTTCTCTATAAGTTAATTTTAATTTTATTATATTTTAAAAAACCTGATTTAATTATTATTTTTTATTTTTGGGAAAAGTCAGCAAAAATTTTTGGGTGCCATTGCCATATATCATACTGACTTATCTTATGATGTTGTAGTTCTACCTTTAAAACAAGAAATGCCAAAGTAAAAAAGGAAAATAATATCAAATTTTCTCTTGCAATTTTGGTTGTTTTCGAGCCGTTGTAGACGTAGTTGGCATTTGTATCCAATATTTGTTTAAAAAATCTCTTTTAAAAATGACAAAAGCAAAGAAAAAATGTCATTTTTATTCATTTTTTGTGAGCAAGAATCTTTTTATTAAAAATAAAATATCTTTAGTTATTTCTTTAAGAAATCTTATCTAACTAGTACGTATAAAAAAGATACATGTGATGTAACAACTATAGTTTATGTTTCAAAACAAGATTCAATAACACTTGTATTTTGATTTACTTTGAATTATTTTGCTGTTATTCTTATTAAGGATTTCTGTTTATACCGTGTTCGATGTTTTCAACTAAGATTTCAATGAAAACACTGGTACTAATTACTTTTTTGTGATGTGTTTTAGATCTTCCAATACGTAAAGAAACCTCAAAAATAAAAATAAAAATAATTTTGATTTGTTTTTAAGAACTTATTAATGTTAGATACAAAACAAACTAAAAACACTATGTTCCTAAAATAAAATTAAAAATAATCATTGCTTACATTAAATATGAATAAAGCACACTCTCAAAAAACAAATTTTTAGAGGCATTTTACAGTTTGAATTTATGGTAGCTATAAAACTTCATTTGAACAGAATGAATTTAAAATTATATTTTTTTAAGAAATGCGAATATTTTTTTCTTAAAAGAATAGTCAATATTTGCAAATATCTTTTCGGATGCTTCTCCAATTCAATTTTAAATCAGTATACAGAAATATCTGGGGCCCTTAATAATCCTTAGAACCTTTCATTTATATTAAATCTTGTTAATGGACTCATTTTCTAAAAAGGAAAAATGTATTTATATATATATATATATATATATATATATAATGCTGTAAAAACATTTTAAAAATCCAAAAATGCTTAAAAATTGTAAGAGTAGTAAATTATATTTGGCTGCACCTAAAAAAATAGAATGTTTCCGTAACTCAGATATCTATTCTAATTAGATGCACCTCATTAAATTTGTAAATAAACAAGCTGTATAAAAATTATATTTAAGTTCTTAAAAGTAATATTCCCTTTCTCCCTTCAAATTATGCAAATAATGAAATGTCCACTCACATACTTATCATTTTTAGGGATAGTGCTTATGAAATGATTTCACATTGCTCTCAGTGGCATCAATCCCTTTGGCTAATTCCAGAAGTAGCAGCAGCTAGGCAGTTTAGATATGCTCACGTAACGTGATACATATTCCTTTATGTACTTATTTTCTGTGTTTGGTGTCTGTAAATAAATGCTTATGCACACTAGCTAACCGTGTCATCACTATTGTACTTATTATCAGTTCAGAAGATTATTAAAATATTTTTGCTACAATACTGTGTTGATTATAAGACTTGTCAAGCAATTTTTCGTCTAGTAACATTTTAATATTATTATCTAATTTTTTAGTTATCAACGCACTTGTTTGAATGAATTATTTTCAGAAACAATTCTGTATGGAGCGATAAAGCAATTTAATACTCAAATGCAGAAAACAATATTATTATTAGACTTTTCTTGAAAACCGGTTTCATAAACTTATTTTTCCCAATTTTAGAACAAATCACATTGCATGGATACAAATATGTTATGAAAATAAAAAATGGTAATAATGAGTAAAAATCAATATATTGAAAGAGAGAAAAAAGATTAAAAATGCACTGATGAAGAAAAAAAAAATCTCAACAGACACGAGTTTTAATCCTTGATACATATATACTCTATTTTATGCTCGTAAAATACAACTCAATAATATATACGGCAAACAAACTTATTTATTCTCGTATCTCTCTTTTTAAACTGAAAAATGTGCCAAGAGAAAGGCTAGAGAATTGAGTTGACTTTACAAATGAACAATTTCAAGAACACTTTTCTAGTTCCAGATCTGCATTCCTCTCCCTCTTCTAAGAGGATCGAATATCGTTGGCTCAAGCTAAACCCATCAACAATAAAAGACAGAAACAATCTGTTTTCTGAAGTCTAAAGTACAGAGACACTTAAGATTGATTTCAGAACAAAGAGAAATGTTGTCAAATACAACATAGAGTCGAGGCTTATTTAAATAAATGAGCATGCCAGTTTTGTAGAAGAGAAATGTCTCGAGTCCAGCGACACAGATTCGGAGATATTCAAATGTATTTTATCTTCGTAGACGTATCAGTTTTATATCATTCCGTTAAAATTAATTCTATGAAAGTTGTCACACTGGACTTTCATAGTTAATGATACTGAAATAAGTTGGTTTACAATATAAGGGAATTTGATTGGTAAAACTTTAAAAAATGGTTTTCATGAGACGTCACAAATAGAGTTATTAATTAACATCGGGAAAAAAATGTTATATCTGTATTGATTGATTTAATATTCATTTTTAAAATTTAAACACACACATATATATATGTATAAATTTTTAACATATTTTGAAAGTAATGAAATATACTTCTGCAAGACACTTAAATAACCATTAAAATCTAAATAATATGCACCTATATTTAAATTATTTTACCTACTTTCGAATGCAATTCTTTGCCATCAAACAATTTATGAAAATAAAATATTTGCAAGCAGTTCAATTTGTAGAATTTTTAAATAATACGTTTCAAAATTTTTATTCTTGATTAGTCTTTTCAAAAATAATATTTTCCAAGATATTAAAATTCAAATTGCCAAGTAGATATTAAAATGAAAACTAATGACAATCTAGTTGAAAATGAGTGTGTTTCCTGAGAATTAAATATGTTTAAAAAATCGAATAAAAGTAAAAGTTCAGTACAAAAATACCTGATAAATTCCACTATAACATAATTAGATATTTAATACGGCATATCTTAAATCAAACATTATTTAAAAATTTACAGATGTTTTTATAATCTCAATATAGAACAATAATATATGTTGTATTGCATATCAAATGTTTAATAAATGGAAATTAAATTAAATACCATTCTTGTGTGGGGGGGGGGTCTAATGCCAAATAAAATGAAGAAAACTTCGAGGGATATAAATTTATATATTCCTAAAGACTTTATGTTTTGTCTTAAATCTCAAATTCTCTCTTTCTTAGTCCCTCAGGGGCTCACCTTCTTTAGGTGAGTACGGGTGTCACAATCCCGAGGTGCCCTGGTGATTTTTTCCTTTTCCACGGGGTTTACTGTCTTTGGTAAACATGGGCTTCACGAACCCGGGTACCCTAGTGATCCTTCTCTATTTTAGACTCTCTTTCTTGTCATTCAATTCATTCTTTCTT
>BMAO01013604.1:0-16741 GCA_019973975.1 Trichonephila clavata
AGATACAGAGAATAAAATAGATGTTCTATTAGTTTAATTTGTTTTGTTTAAGAAACTCAACTGTTTATCCAGCTGTATAAGAAGATGCATTGTCATTAGTTCCCTAACATTCACGTGCCGCGGTGGCCAAATGGTCTAGGCATGGATCATGGCTAGCGTGTCATGAGTTCGATCCTAGTACCACTAAAGATCCGCCGTGTAGGGTAGATGCACGTTAAATCTGTCGAGAGCTCAAACGTCCTCCCATTGGTGTGGTGTGGTAGTTAGGAGAGGGGGTGCCAGCTCAGGTGTCGTCCGCGTCACTTGACAAGGTTCAAAATTACGCTGTCCGTCGCCAAAAGCCTCGTGTTGCTAATCAGTGCGACGTTAATCACTCACTCACTCCCTAACATTCACTTCGTGGAGAATTTCTGGAGACATTCAGTGGTATACCAGTTTGCTGTTACAGTCTTCTGTTCTTCCAACTTGATGTCTTTGACCAAACCCGTACTTCTGAAGAAAACGGCATACATTACTGTTTTCATTCCTCGTTGTTTTTTCATCATTGTCAGCGTGAGATCTTCTTCAAAGACCCATACTTTGCTTTTTTGACGTGTTGGAACTTCAAAAAAAAAAAACGGTATGTACATTTCTCTCATCATCCGTTACAATTTTAAAAATGATGCGGTGGCCCACAATCATTTAGCAATTTAAGGGTATCTTTACTGATTCTCCTCTTTTTGATGATCAATTAGATTATGGGAAACCAAAACTGCAAGCTACTTTTTTCATATGTAATTCTTCATGAATAATTTTGCGCATGGCTGCGGATCCAATGTTAAGTTCCTTCTGTGTCATTTGGTAGGCACAGTGATTATCAATCATTAGCATTTTTTGTATAGCAGACACATTATCCGGGATTACTGCCGACCGCGTAGTTTTCATGTGTATTCTTCATCCTGAAAAAGAATTTCGATATATGCAAAATTCCTTAAACCGTATGAATACATACAGTAGCACAACACTGATATTCATCACCAAATGCTAATTGCAACAGTTGAACGTGCATTCGTCTTGATTTAATCCACTTAAAAATCATAGAAAATTTATATCGGAGAATATTCCCGCGTCACAACTCCATTTTATTTTCTTCTAAATTTAATCCTACGCTAAATAACTTGAAGGAAGTCAGTAAAAAATCGTCTGCTGTGTTAAAATACCTCTTATTTTACAAATTAAATCGTTAATTTTTGTTTGTAACTTCACGTCTGCGTATATGTCAAAATTTCAGTTACTCTCATATAATTCTAAAAATTAATTTTATATATAGTATATAATTTTTGTTTTCCTTAGTGCATAAAAATATTTTCTTTTTCCGTGAGCAATTTTAACAAAGCTATGTTTTTGCCATCTCTTTACTTTCAAAGGAATTCAAAGATTTAAAATGTGTACTTAGAGACGAAGTTCTAGAAATATACATTATATATTCGTTCAAACTAGCCAAAGAACGGAATATTTTCAAAAGGTGCATTAAGGTTTTCATTTTTAAAAACACACATCGCGCGCTCGGGCTGCTCCATATTCCCCTTCCTAATTCAGTTTTTCCCTTCACAAATTTCCCTTTTCTAAACAATGCTCTTGCTAAATTGTTGCATGGTACGCTTTTATTGATATTCTCTACTCAACGGTATTACGTTCATTGTTTTCAACATCCTCTTTTTCCCGTTTCTTTTGCCAGAGGTTATTCTCTCGGGATCTTTAAGTCAAGAAATACTTTAAAACATTTATATTATGCGGTGTTTTATCTGTTATTCCTCACTTCTTCTTTTCTTTTCTTTTTTTCGAATCATTCTGTTCTTTGTGTACCGAACATTTTTTTTTTGTTTGTTTCTTTTGATTCTTAAATTTTTCTTCCAATTCTCCTGTTTGAGATTTTGGCTCTTTATCTTTTCCCGAGAGTGGATCTTCCGACCGTTTACTTTAAAAAACCAACTTATTGCTGTATTTTGATTCTTAAAAGAGTTCATTTTTGCTTTTTTTTTAAAGATATATTTTTTTTCTTCGAAGAGCCGAACACAGTTGAAACCTATTTTGTGTATACACTAAAATAAAGTATCATCATATTTAACATGCCTTTTTTCGTTTTTGCGTGTAACTTTTGATAAAATTTTTATTTTTATTTTCTCTGAAGAAAAAAAAGATGTCAGAAGCATCTATTTATAGAATTACAAGATGCAAAGCTCTGCTTTCTTATTTCAAAAGATGTAATCGAATGTTTTATTTCGAAAACTATGAAACGAAACGTTTACAAAAAAATATAAAGTAAAAGTTTTACTTTGTTAATTTTAATTTACTTCACATTGGAAAGAAACACGAGTGTTATTGGAAGAATGCCGAAGGAATTGAGCTTACTCGAAAGGGTTTAAAATCAGGGGTGATCGACCACCGGCACGCAAGCCACAATATGGCACTGTGGAGTTGTAACAGTTGCACGCGAGGAGTTACTAAAAAATTTTCGAATATTTAAAAGATAATGAATAACAATTTTCCTTATAATTTTATCGAAATGCTATTGTTTCGGACCAAAAAAAACCCTCATATTTTCGATCAACAAATGCTTGTGAATAAATGTTTTCTATTAATGAACATCAAATCAAAATATCACTCAAAACTAGCTGATATATACTTAAAACAACCTAACTATGTTAGCAACTTTAAAAGCTAATTCTGTTATAGATGGTTTGGTTAAAAAAAAACTACCAATTCAAAAGCTGCATTAAATAGGTACTGACTGTTTAATAATTTTTTTAGAATGAAATGTGTGCTTCAAGTTACTAATTTTTATTTTATACCAAAACTTAACTGTTTTGAACTTGTAAAAATTTTATTATGTAAAAAATCTAATTTAGTTTTTTTTATCTTATTAATTATGTTATTTTTTAATTTCCACTACTTAAAGTTGCATTAATAAATATGCTATTTGCGTAAAATTCCTATAATAAGCTTATAAGTACAAATTGTTCCCCTTTTCATCTTCTTTTGTCTGTAGGAAAAATAGGAATAGCTCGCATCTCATTATTTTATCAGGTAGTGGCACACTTCTCAAAAGATTGACCACACACACACCTGTTTTAAATCATCTACAAACTGGTCTGCTGGCATCTACAAACACACACAAGCCCCTTCCTATATACGTTTTTGCAAGAATTATAGGTATCTTCGTAAGTTCAAAAATACGTTTTTAAATAATAGACAAGCCGCCCATCCGGTATAGTGGTTAGTGACGCTGACTGCGGTGCCGTAGATCCTGGGTTCGCATTCAGGAGAGGCTTGGATGTGCTTATGTTCTAATCCTTCTTTCCTTTGTAATGTATGTTTCACGCTTACTTCTACGTAAGCCCCCGTGTAATACTTTGTGGTACATGGGGTTGTAAATGTTCTCAATAAAAAGAAAAAAAAGACTTGTATTAACAATTTTTTAAGACCATAATTACATAGTTTCAAAATAGTGCACTGGAAGGAAACAACTAAATGCACAAAAAGCGGAGGAAAAGAAACATACAGGGTATGAGAAGGAAAGAAGGAAAAAATAATCCCCGAGTCTCCCTGCAAAGGTATGAAGAATGAAAATCTCCAGCACACACACAAATGCACAGTTAAAGCAAAACCGAAGACAGAAAGGCAAAACAAATAAAACAGAACAAAGAGCGCGATTGTCTCAAAAAACTCAAATAAAATATCAAGTTAAATGACGCCACCGCTTCTTACTTTAATGCTTTATCCTTTAATTTTAAATAAATGAATGAATCAGTATCAGAAAAAGATTATTCATATATATTTTAGATCCCCTCCCCCCCCCCTTTTCATAAGCTTAGAAAAAAGTAGTAGTAAAATATTAAATTTTCTCGGAGTGTACTTACTTTCATAAGATCAAAATAACAAACAAGTATTGACAACTTGGTAAGATTGGAACTACACAGCTTCAGTTGGATGGGCTCAAAATTTTGAACCTCAGTTCAAGTGACCAGCATGACACATGACTTGGCTCACTCTATAAACTTCCACATCACTCTGTGGGAGGATTTTGGAGCATTTAAAGATTTAACGTACATCAGAGTCTCTACACGATGAGTCTTCATTGGCATGAACCCAAGACTACTATTGCCACAAAAGTTTTGTTTCAATGCATAAAATATTTTTTGAGTTTGTTTTAATCTTTGTCTCTGTGTGACATTTTTTCTTACTATATATTTTAACTTCAATACATTTTTTATAAAAAAAATTTACATCAGATTTACTTATTTTTACTTTTGTCGTATCATATGTATCGTAAATAAATATAGATTAAAATTATTTGAATTAAAAAAAATTTCACTTTTTTTTGTTTAAATTACTTGTGTGCATAACGATACGGAAATGCTATGAGCACGAGAATTGTAATTAATTCATCTCCTCCTTTGTTTTTGACATGTGACAAATGAAATCAACGATTAGCATCTTTCAGTGCAACTGTTATCGATCACCTTTCATCGTGTTTTGAAGACAGAAAAAATTAACTGGGGAAGTTTTTGTTTCAATAAAATATACATCAAATGTGTCTCTAAAATATTTTATCGTAAGAAGCATTCGTATAACAGATTGTATCAAAAAGGCGAAACTCATAAAACTTACTGGAAAAAGGTTTTTTTCCCTTCGGAATTTCTGTATTTGAGGACTAGTAAATAAAAAACATGCTTTTTTTTTTAGTTCTAAATGCCTTATTAGTAAGGCTACAACATTTTGCAGAAATTGGGCATGCATGTTAATTTAAACAAGATGAATGTTTACGTGTCATACTATATGATGTATATATTTCTCATTTTCATTTGTAGAGATATACATATACAAAAATAAATTTATATATTTAATTTTTTTTTCAATTTTTTTATATTCTATATTAATGCAAATACGTACAAGCTTCTGTAAGATTGACTGATTATAAAACAACTATTGGGAATATATTTGGAACCTATGTCAAGGAACAAGAATGACACTTCCCTTTTCCCCCAGAAATATGACTTTGAGCCCCCAATGGGTAAAATACGCATATTTTATGTTTCACATCAACAGAATCAGAATTCGAACCCACTAAACGAAGGAAATAACACCATTCACGAGCTGACGGCCATGACTATTCGACTATTATGATCTACATACGTATACATTAATTACACCGTCGGCCAATTTCGTCACATCAAAAGATCCGTAGCCACCCATCCGGTATAATAGTTAATGACGGTGAATACCGTGCCGTAGGATCTGAGTTCGAATCCCGGAGAAGTCATGGATGTTTATAAATGTATAATGGCTGTGCGGTAAAGGGTGGTATTCTAAATAGCCATCTAGCCGAAAGTTCTCTCGTGAGGTTGGTGTAAGCCGAAAAGTGGTGGATAGGCCCTTAACCATCTCCAGGATGTTCTCCGTCAAAATTGAGAAGGAAACTAGCCAAATTATACTATCACCTGAATGGTGCTCAAAGCCATGGATAACGACAGGAGTTCAAGCTTTATAAGATAGATACATTTAATCATATTTACAGCCATTTTTAGCTTAGAACCTAAATTAATTTTGACAAAATTATCATGAACTTCAAATTCGAATGCTTATAAAAGATTAACTTCTTAAATTATTTTTTTATCCTGCTGTTTGTGAGACTTCAGAGGGACCAAGAGGTATATGAGTTAAATTAAAATTACATTGTGTTTAACGTATTTTTATTTATGATGTTTTTCTTAAAGAATGTTGCTAAAATTTTATAAAGTAATATTTTTCAAAACCAAGGGGTGAAACATATGTTATTTACTTAGAAACTATGACTTTTTAAACGGATTATGCTCTTTCAAACAATAAAACTCATCTGAAAATCATTTTTTTTTAAATTGGTCTTCGAACCTGTAGTTATTACAGGTGCCTGATATTTATATCTTACCAAAATGAAATTTAGAAAACTTTTGAAAAACTGTCTCTGTTTCAAAACAAATTAGTTTCCCCAGAGTCAGGTGGCCGTGGTAACCTAGTGGTCAAGGTAACGGACTCGTGACTGACATGGCATGAGTTCGAGCCCAGTACCCCTGAAGACCTACCATATAAGGAAGCGATGAACGTGTTCAATCTGTCTAGAGCTCAAGCGTACTCTTGTTGGTTGTTGGGGTAGTTAGGAGAGATGGGTGCCAGCTCAGGTGTCATCCGCGTCACTTGGCCATGGTTCAAAATTACGAGGTCCGTCGCCAAAAGTCCTCGTGTAGCTGAACAGTGCGACGTTAATATTCACTTACCAGTGTCAGTTAAATAGTGATGTTTAGGCTGTTAAGGGATTGATTTAATGAACATTAACGTCACACTATTAAGCCAAGTGAGAGCTTTGGGTGATGAACCCGGTAATTTTGAGTCGTGGCCAAGTGACGAAGACGATATCTGAGATGGCACCCCGCTCTTCTAACTATCACACCACACCAACGGGAGGATGTTTGAGCTCTCGACAAATTGAACGTGTATCGCTCTCCTACACGGTGTGTCTTCAGCGGTGCTAGGCTCAAACTCATGATACGCCGGCCATGAGTTTGTTATCTTGACCTATAGGCTACCTTGGCCACTACATCCTGGGAAGTGGATTGGACACGGCAAACATGTTACAAAAGCATTAATATTATTTTTTTAGTAAAATCATCATATATATTCACAACATTAAAAAATATATATTGCAAAAAAAATAATTTCATTTGTCTTACATTCTGATAATTAATTTTTATCAAATGGAGAACCTTAAAGAACTGTAGAAAAAATTTCCCATACCAAAATCCAGAATACGAGATAGACCAATAGAACGAGGCTAGGGAAGAAAAACATTAATAATAATTGGACAAAAAAAATCAATATTTTGAGATTCAAAAATTGAAAAGAAGTAACTATTTCTGCTTCAAAATTCTATACTTGTTTACTTTGTTATACTTAACTTTTTTTATTTGTGTTGGGGAAGGGGGATTATATAACGAAGTACCGTGGAATTTTAAGATTATAAAGTTTCAAAATCCTAAAAACAATACTATACCAAAAATTCTATAACTTTTTTTTTTATTTATTGTCCGATGACATAATAGTTTCGAACAAAATACATTAATGAGGGGAATTATAAGACTACTTATCCTGAGTTCTTAGATAATATTTTTCTTAATGTTAACTGACTTTTATCTTGATTTTTTTTTTAATTTAATTGTTAAATATCAAACTTTTAATCCTTAAAATGTGAGATTTGTTAACATCCTGTAACTTTTTTTTTAGATGAGATGAATTTAGTGGTACATTTGGCATGCAGATTACTTTTTATTGTTTTTGAAAATACCAGACGTATTTACTTTTATCAACTGTAAAATTAAAAATACGCTCCAACTTAAGACTCTCTGTTTAGCCTAACGTATAGGAACACTGTTTTTTTTTCAGAAAAAAAGTTCATAATTATACAGGATGTTGCCGAATTCGACCGGCAAATTCAGAGGGTGGAAAGCCGAGAGCAGGGGAACTCCAAATCCCCACAGAACATGGGGTTACAAACCACTTTTTATTGGTGAAAAGTGCGATAATAGTTGCCACCGAGAGAACGATCAGCCACACGAGGAGATTGTCCAAACAAATGCTGTGATTTGGAGTGCCCTGGTAGGGTTGAAAAAACCTGCAAGAATGTAAATTCTCCACTTCTTCTGGAGTTGCTGCAGGGAAAACCGGAAATCTTACACCAAAACATGTGGTTCATGCTTAATGGTGTCCCAGCAAATTTTTTGATTGCGGTGTGCAATCATGTTCATGTTACATGCCCCGGTTGGATGAGTGAGTGAGTAAGTTAACATTAACGTCGCACTATTCAGCTACTCCAGGGCTTTCAGCGACGAACCTCGTAATTTTGAACCATTATCAAGTGACAAAGATGACGTCTAAGCTGGTATTTCCCTCTCCTAAATTCCACACCTCACCAACTGGAGGACGTTTGAGCCTCGGCAGATTTAACTTGCATTAGCCCCATCTGCACGGTGAGTCTTCAGTGATCCTAGGTTTCAACTCTTGACCGCGGCCACTACGTCCTGGGAAGTGGATTGAACATGGCAGCCATATTGCTCGACTTCCAAACTTCCCAGACCTCAATTCCATCGATTTCTTGGGGTTAGCTGAAATCACTTGTGTGTGAAACGTCGGTGACTAGTGAGGAGGATCTCATGACACGGATCGCTGTCGATTCAACTGACAGCGCCACCACAACAGTTTTGTTTGAATGCGTCCAACAATATTTCGTGCGTCGGTGTCGGTTGTGAAATTGTAACAGATCTATTCGTGTTCTTCTTACTAACAGTCCTCTTGGGGAAAAGTGTGTGTGAGTCTTTAAAATTTATTCTATTTAAAGCCTTCCTCAGCAGAAGAAGATGAGATTGTGTAAATTAAGACTTGTATATAAAGATTGAACTTTCGAGTTAAAGGAGAGAGAGAGGTTAGACTACTAACAGATAGCAGTGATTGATTAGCGTGAATCTAGGAAAGAGAACTTCATTACTTATTCGATTAGCATTAAGATGGACGATCTGGTCCATTGAGCGTTAAATTTGGATTAGAACGATTTGAATTAGAGAGTGTAGAGCTTCGACGTAAATGATCCAATTCACTGTTAATTCTTCTAGTATCTCGTCTACCACGCGATTGCTTCACATATTTAGTAATTGGTGCATTTCTTAATTTGGGTTGTCTAATTTTTGTCGTAATGGAGAATTATTAATTGACTATGGCTTATCTTCCTTCCGATCCTCTCACACTAAGGGATAACACGGGCAATCCCTTACAGTATGACCAACACGGCCACAACTTCGAACAATTCCTGTGACAATCACTCGTCGTTGCATTCCTGACGTCGAGCTGTGATGCATTGGTCATATTGTAAGCTTGCTTTAAGTCTAACAGATGTATTCTTACCTCTTAATTGCCCCTTTTCATTCCCTTCTCCGTCACACCCTTCATAACTGTTTTGGCAAATTAATCCAAGTAAACGCATTTTCCGACCCCCTGTTCTATTCTTGTGTTATTCCCAACCTGGCTACTATCACCCCAAATGAATTTCTCGGTCGAATTCGGTAACTCCCTATATAATTTATAGCAAATGGCATATTTTGTTTCAATGTGTAAATTATTTCTTTTGTAAATCAATGATGTGATTTTTTTTTATTAAGGTTTGCCTTCTGTGCAATTTAAGAGCTATCAGATTTCATATTTTAGATTATGGGTCAAATAACAAGGATGATATTTGAGCTTCTGATTTCCACGCTATGCAACAAGAAGACTTCCAGCCACAACATATTTAGCGTGTATCAAGTGAGGTTATAGTGTTAGGTTGATCGGGGTTCGAGGATTTTATGAAAATCAGTCGTAAACAACAAGACAGTTCTTTCAGAGCGATTAGAATTTATTGTCGTAAATCAATCCTTCAAATACAGGATTGAACAGCCAAATTCGCAGAATAAATATCAGAAGAATTTCACACATTCAACAGCACTCAGATACAATTATCAGTGTCTAACATACACGTATGTTAGAGATTATTATGTTAGAGATAAGAGATTATCCACACACACAAGCACCGCTCTTAATATTGAACAGTCAAGCTAATCGCTAGTCTTCACGGTCAAGGCAAGTTTACTAATCACTAGTCAAAACCAGATTGACTGTTATGGCGAGTATCGCTCTATTTATAGCCGTGGCGGAAACTTCGAGAAAGATGCGCTTGCGTCATAGATCGTGAAGTTAGTGGATTTCTCCACTAATTTCTAGAAAAATCCAGAGAGTCCCGAACTCGCCAAGTTGGTCACCAAAAATGATGCCAACTTGGCTCTATCACCAAGATTTCGCCAAGTTCCATTAAATCGCCATTATAACGTAAGGGACGACGTTGCTTGTGAATATTACAATTTTAACATGAACAAATATAGCATTGAGTAATATAAATGCATTGCACATCCAAATACAAATTATTTACACTATTTTATGCAAAATTCGTAACAATAGTATCGCCATAAGTTCCCAACCATGGCTACTCTTCTATTAAGTATAATTTTTTCGTTCTAAAACCATTCTAAGTAACACAGCACACATCCACCCATACAAGATAATGGTTCTTGAAGCAGAGGGCACGGGCTTTGTGTGAAGTTTTAATTCTTTATCTGACGCCCATGATTGACTTCTAGACCATAATTGACTTTGCTCCCAGCATCAACTGACGACGTCGTCAGTCGGGTATTCATCGAGACCACTGTATTGGAGAAGGTGGTTGCCATCCATTCGGGCATCACCGTTGAGCGGGTAGGGGTCATCAGCAGCCAGGTCAAACCGATGGAAGTATACTCCCAAAAAAAGTCGTGTGCCGGTGTTAGGTGAAAGCGAACAACAGCCAAGCACTCCCCAGGTGCCTCGGGATGGACCCACAATGGTCAGGGTTTTCCATGGCTTTTCAGGGCTTTTTGGTTTCTTGAGTCACGGCAATACATTTATGAATTGTTTGGGGATATAATGCTCTTTGCTCTTCTTGGAGTCAGAGACAACCGGCTCCCTGCTGGGCTTTTTGGTCGAAGTTGTTAAGCAGTCGAATCAAATCATTTATGTAACTCAATTTCTTCTAACTTATTGCCACTGGTACTTTTAAAGAAATTTTATTATTTGATTGGTTGATAGATTTACTGTTTATTAACATCGCTCTTTCTATTAATACGAGGTTAATTCCAACACACTTCGTTTTCCTAATCTCCGTCAAGTAACAAGGATGACACCGAAGAAAAGATACTCCACTCTCCAAATTTCCACTTCGCGCTAACGTGAGTATTTTGAGCCTCGACGGATTTATTACACATCAGCCCTTCTACACACTGGGGTGGCAGCGGTAGCATTGTGGTCAAAGTCAACGGACACGTGGCCGGGGTCGTGCCAAGTACCGCGAAGACCACCGTGCAGAAGGGACCGATGCACATTAAAAATATGTCGAGGCTCAACCGTTTTCCAGTTGGTGTGGAATGAAAGTTATTAAAGGGTGGTTCCAATCCAGCTTAAGTGCCATCCTCATCATTTGATTACGGTTCAAAATTGCGTGGTCCGTCACCAATAGCCCTCGACATTCTGAATACTACGTTAATATTTATATACTTTACAAATTGAGACTTCTTTGCTCATGATTATCTGTGTTAATTTTTGTTCAATTGCACGTTGATGATCACAATTTGTTATCTTAATATTTGCAAACTTTATATATTATTCAATATATTATTTTGATTTAATAATTGTTTTATATGAGACAGCATCTGTTAAATTTGAAGAAAAACTGAAAAGATATATGCAATGAAAATGTCTCCCGTTATTAGACTTCAGATTATCTGATAATTATTTTCAGTATTTTCTAGATTACTTGACAAATACGCTTATTTGTAGCTTATTTTATTTCGTCTTTTGTTCCCAATTAAATGAAAATATTTGCTTCATCTGTGCAACTCTAATCAAAACAAACTTGATTTTAAATATTTCCTCACATAAAGTTACTGCAATATTTTGCAGGAGCAAATAGGAAAATTTATTTCTCTGAAAACATTCCATTGTTGTAACTGTTTTCCCTTTTTTCTGCGTTGCTCTTAACGCAGAAAACCTCAGCACACACACACACACATATATACATATATACCTCAGCACATACGTATAAAGAAATTGAATTGAGTGGAATCTATTGAAGAGATGCTAAAAAGTTAAAAAATTATAAATACCAATAATCTTTTAAAAGACATACTTTTATTAGTGCATTGAAAAGAAAATACCTTTTTGATGAAAGGCCTGAAAGCGAAAATGAAAAGGTTGAAAGAGAGAAACACAAGAAAGAACGTTCTGCATAAGTTGAAATTATTTTTAATCGTTATTCTATTCTACATGTTAGCGTTTGCAAAATGAATGCTCTCAGAAATGTTCATTTCATAATCCTCACAGCCTGTAAAGTTTGTTTTTGACCTTCAGATCTACAAATTCTATTTTCCAGTGTACTAATAAAAAAATCGTTTATTTATTATTTTTTTATTTGGAACTATTTAACACAAAGAGCTATTATACAAGTTGAAAAAATAATTCGTTATACATTCATGATTTGCTTATTTTTAAATTGCTATCCATTTTTTAAAAATCCGAAAAATGCTTTCCGATAACAACGTTTATTGGTGTGTACTGCCATCTATCGGTAACGGAGACATCAAGAGTAGATACTGCATTTTGTTTTTCTCAAAACACACGCTTAAATAATATATATATATATATATATATATAATAATAATATATATAATTCTCAAGATATTTTCTTTTTTATTTTTATTCTTTAAAAAAGATTTATTTTCTATGTAAGAATTTAAAGATGGAAGGTATGAGTTTCTAATTCCGGAATCACATGTTAGAAGAAAAAACAGAATGCAGAAAACGAGAAAAAGAATTATCCCCCATAAATATTTTTCAAAACATTTCATATATAGCATTGAAATTTGAAAAACTTATGATAAAAAATTCTTTTTGAGTCAGAAATTTTTTTTTTTTTTTTTGTAAATAAAATTCTTATTTAATTATAAATTCTAACATACTTTAATAACTTTTTTAATTTTCTCTCTGTTAAACAAAATAGTTCTACAAATATCAGAGCTATTTTTATTCAGTTAGAATGAAGCTCTATTTCAGAATACACAATACTGTTGTTTTCTTTTATTTATTATTCAATAGAATGCAAAAAACATTTCTTAGAATTCATGAATAAAATATTTTTTAGAATTTGATATATATTAAATTAATTTTAGTGTCTGTCTGATGAACAAAAAGCTATTATTTAAATCAATTTCATTGTCGACTCATGAACTGCAAAGCGTTCCAAAGTTTTTGATTATTTTTTATTTGTCACAGTGTCTATTCATATAAATATCTGGCAAAAAAAAAAAATTTTTTTTGATATTTGCAGTATGTTTTCTGATTCGCTTATGCGTCTTATTCGGTATGAATCAAATCAGGGAATAAGTTAGGTATGTTAAAACTTTGTCTTGTGAAATTCTTAAAGTTAAAAGTCATATTCTGGCTAAATTCTATTCTTAATGATATACTCTAAACTATTCATTCCTGTTCTTAAATTCATTAGAATGAATTTTTATTTCAATTTATAAAAGATACATTCAGCTAATGTGATTCAAGTTAGAATCTGTATCCACATTCATAATTACTTACTTGGCTTATAGGAAATGTGTTTTATATATAAATTAGTATTTCTGACTATTTCATGATCAAGAATGACGTTAATTAAACACGCTTCATAATTCTTTTAACCACAATGCTTAAGGACTCTTTTTTTTGTGCTAATTTATTATTGTTTTTTATAACTAAACACGTTTATAAAAGTATTTTACCTTAAATTATTGTTAATTATTTTTAAGATAAATTGGCAATAACACGTAAAAACTGTTAATTTTGTTTTATTTAATTCATAATGACGAATTCATCAACATAATAGTTTAATCAAGTCTCATCAAATCTTTATTACTTTGAATTTAGTTCATTTATAACTCGCAAGTCATCCAGCAAAAATAAATAAAACTGCAAGTTTAGCAAATATAGAAACGAAATTGTGAAATCTTAAAAGCAAATAAAGTCTCAAAAAATCTAAAAAGTCTCCAAAAACATCTAAAATCTCAATTAAAAAATCTCAAATTCTCAAAAAAAATTTACAAATCTAATTTTAAAACTCTTAAATATCACAAAAAGAAATCTCTAAAAAAAATTTTAATCTCATAAAAATCTACAACTTTTTTTAAAATTTCAAGACCCTGCGAAAATAAACAGATTAATACACGTACTATTTGTATGATAATAACATATACGGAAATAAATAACTTTGGGAACTCCTATATGATGGTAATTAGTGTTATCAAATTATCGCCAGTATATAAAAGTTATCGCCAAAAAAATTTTAAAATGCAATGGGTTTCACGTGTATGAGGCTGTGTTTATTGATTTGTTATTTCATCTTTGAACACAGGCAAGCTAAATTTTTAAGAAAAGTACTTTTTAAATCTTTTATCTAATTTTAGATAAGCGTATAAATTTTCCAACTTCACATTTCCTTTACATAATTGAGAATAAATTTGCCTGAAGTAGTATAGCGTTGAATCTTAAGAAAATGGTATTCCTTAAATTTTAAATAATGGAAAACATATATGGAATAGTGTATATATATTAATTAACCTTTTCTTTTATATTTCATTTAAACTTAAGGGACTGTCCTTTATTTATTAATCATTTGCATGTTTTTAAAGCACAATTAATTTTGTTATATTTCTCATGATTTGTATTCATTTTCTAATAAAAAAAAATTTAATATTAAGACTTATGCGGGAATGAACTACTTATAAGTTTAGAAATATTTTATAATTAATAAAATTTTCTTTAATACTAAACAGTAAAAACATCTTAACTATTTATGGAGAATTATTTGTGGTTGAATTAGTGTTTATTAATGTCGCACTTAAGCAACACGAAAGCTATTGGACGACGAGCTTCACAAATTTGAACCACGGACAGGTGACGAGGACGGAACTTGAGCTGGTAACCACTTTCCTAGCTTCTATGACATGACAACGGGAGGACTTAGAGCCTCTACAGATTTAACACGCAACGGCTCCAAAAAAAGGTGGGTCTTCAAAGGCACAGGACGCGAACAGCGATTCGTTAAAAACAGTCACGAGTCTTGACCATAGCCAATAGGCAACTGTGACCTCATTATTTGTTGTATGATATGCTTTAAACAATTGAAAAGCAAAAATGTACGTCGTCCTTAGAATAGGATGTTTAAAACATTCATAGAGTACAATAATATCGCAGATAACATTGCAGACTAGCAAAAACTTCCAATAGGTTCAATTCTGTCTAAAACAGCGTTCTGAAACTGTCCACGAACCTCTTGGCATTCTCAGAGCCTTCTAAGGGTATCAGCGCGAAGGTCGCTTCTTTAATATATAGATTTAACTCTTTTAAAGACTCTGGAAGGCCTTGTGAAAAAAATTAAAAGATGTACCCTCCTAGACAAAATCACTAAACTTTCCTTATTGAAAAAACTATACTAGAACATATATTTCGATCAAGAATATTATTTCAGTTAGTATTAAATTAATATCACATAATATTTTTAATTAAATGTTTACTGTTCACTTAAAGGTTTAAAAAGAGTCAAAAACGTCTCTATAAGTAGAAATGAGTCTTGGATTATTGGAAGTCATTAAATAACTCAGCCATCTGTGGAAAGTTAGGGAACAGTGTCAAAATTTTGGGGGTCACGATGTCAGCTGATACATAAAGGGGTTCGTGGCGATAAAGTTTGAGAACCATGGTCTAAAGGATTTTACGTAACTGTAATACATAATTACTGAAAGTATGTATTATTAGAGGGATAATTAACAGACCATCCAGTGCCAAATTAAACAAAATTCTTTTGAATTCCTTTATTCACGGAACCAAAGCAAAAATTAATTCAATCTTTTTGATATGATAGAAACGCGGAGAAGTAACAAATGTGAAGATAGGAGTTTAGAAATGTATGGTTAAAAGTTAATTTAATTTACCAAGTAAAAAGTACCTTGCCCAAGTATTTTAAGCGCATAAAACTTCTACGAATGCAATGGCTTCTCAACCACACACAGAGTTCTTACATTAATATTGTTATTTCAGGAATATTAGGAGTTGACGTGAAATAATGTGATTCCGAGAACATTTTTCATAGAAATATCTCATCTTTCGCTCATTATTATAAACCGGTAAAACATAAAACACAAACTCTCATAAACAAATAAAAATGGCTAATCAATATAACAAGCTGATTTTTTCTACACTCTAATTATGTCTTCAGACAGTGACCCTCTTTTTTGCCGTCTCATTTCGAATTTCTCTTGACATGCTAATGAGAATAAAATGCATTTTATTTATTTATTTATTGTTCTTAATTCTCAGCGTATCAAATTTCATGAAGAGAAAAAAATGAGAAGCCAGAAAGCTTTTATTTTTCGAGAACAAAATCACAAGCGAACTTAACTTACTGTACTATTACCCCTACTTAAAAGGAGAAGCAGGTAGTCAATAGATTGTCGAGAATGTTAGACAAAGAAAAAAAAAGTATATTTCTTAAAATAAAAGACCTCTAGGTAAAGAAGAAGTCTTTACTAATTTGTCAAAACTTTCCCAGACTGTAACACTTTAATCCAATCACTAGCAAGCAGCCTTAAGGTCGACTTCACAAATGCCTAGGAGTTCCCCTTTCAGTTTCTAATCTTTAATTACGTTTCCATGGTAACAAACGGGAAAACTTGGACCCTGGAGCTGGGACAAAGAATCAAGGCAGCAGTTGTTGCCTAGGAAACATTTATTTGAATAAATGTGGGATATTACCTCCAAAAATTTTCTTTCCTACCTTAATTAGGGCTCTTGATTGTTTGGTAACTGGCGAGGATGATGCAAAGGCTTTAGGGACCTATGCCTTGATAATTAAGGTTACATTCAAATGCAAATGGAGCATGTTTTAGGTTAAGGATTGCTCCGTACATTGGGCTCTAAACTTCGCCCGGGAATAGGCACAGGCGAAAGAAAATGCCCGCGTATTTAATCAGAATGGATATCATTATCCCTAAATTAGCCTATTTCTAGGGAAAAGAAA